>JAODOY010011551.1:0-28497 GCA_025399855.1 Forbesichthys papilliferus | reverse complement strand
GTACCCGTGATCTTGTTCTTTCGGTCATAACCCACCCTTCATGACCATAGGTGAGGGTAGGAACAAAAATTGCCCGGAGGTGCTGTGCATTTACGTATTCTATCTGATTTGGAGCGTGTTTAAGCATGATTTGATTTCTGCATGCAAGATAAGCTTTGGCATCCCAGGTAGGACGACAGACTCCGTTAATGGCTATAAAACCCTATGATTAATTGAGAAGCCAGAGCCAGTCAATATTAACTATAGGCCTCTTATTATAGCATACATCTTATACATGTTTGGAAAATGGACAATGCCTAGATGCCTATTTTCACACAATTAACACTGAGCATTTAACAATAATATGCCTCGCTGTTGCAATACCTCTGTCACGTGCCCCAAGGTTTTAAAATCGGAAAAAAATGGCCAGTTTAAATTATGGCTGCAATGACATCCTCTGGCAGCAGATGCCAGAATGGTAAGTTTTGAAACGTTTGACCTTTTCGAACCAATTGTTTCAAATGTATTGAAACGTTTCGAAGTTTAAAGCTTGCCATTCCTACTTCGACATAAGGAAACACGTCATAAGAAACTGCCGACAAACTTTTCATCAGGACGTTGCGAGGCGTCCCAGACCACATAACTGGTCTTTGATTATGTCACACTACAAAGGCAAAAAATGCTGTTCCCGATAAACCACATTCAGGCCAGAGGCTGGAAATGTACGAAGTAAGACAGATTCGTACCCGATTTTAATTTGGCGTGAGCAGAAAGATATAATGACTATGTCATTGTTTGACTAATGTGTCTGAGTACTTTATTCAAAACAAAAAGTCAATTCACTATACAAATTTTCCATCAGCGATGCAACCAGTGCGCCATGATGACACTTCCATTGCCCAGACCACCAGATGTGTGGATAGGCCTAAGTGATGATACTAGGGGAGATCATGGATAGTTGTAACATTAGTCAGTTGTAACACTTCCAATTTCTCCAATCGGGAACAAGTTACAAATCACTTGATTCACTCTGCTGCACATGCCCACTGTAGTCTTCATTACACAAGTGAGGAAGTAGCACCATCTGGCAAACAGCCCATTTTAAAAGGAAAATTTGTTTTAGAAAATATATATTTTTTTTTAGGTAATTTGTTTTGTGATAGCATTGCCTGCATTGAATATAAGATCAAACTTAAATCACGCTTATTGTGCATTTACATATATTTGATTAAAGTTTGTTAGTGCTACTACCTGTTACACCTGCTAAAATAAGATAGTTCATGACTACAGGAGTCTGAGTTAGTTGTAATACAAATAAAAATTATACAGAATTACAACCAAGCAAACTTAAACTGTATATATGAATTTCATTATGTCTAGGTCTTGGAAGAGAGGCTGACATTGAAAAATAATGTCATGTGACTGACAGCCCACAACACATACAGATTATGCATACACTATAATAAGTGTATTAAATTATTATGAATGAATAATATGCATTATATACTCGCACACAAATTATGTTAAGGCTTTGAAGTTTTGAAAAAAAATATTTCAATATCAAGCTGTTGTCATAATCAGTTCTTCAAAATGTTACATTTTACACCAGGCAGGGTCAATCATAATGTTTCACCCCAGAGTAGCCAATGTTACACTAACCTGGGGCGAATTGTAACATATCACTCTGTGTTTGAGACTAAAGCATGCATTTTCTGTTTGTGTTGTAGAGATAATAGCTAGATAGTATTTAATAGCAGACATGTAAATAGTTTTTTATCCCATTTTGAAATCTTAAAGCACTCCAAGATTCAGACGGAAATGTTACAACTAATCCCAGTCTCCCCTACTGCTCAAATAAATCGGTATTTATCAGTGCAGAAGCCTGATTACAACTAATTCATTAGAATCAGGTGTGTTGGAGCAGGGAGACATCTAAAACACGCAGGACATGGCCCTCCAGGACCAGGATTGGGCACCGCCAACTAAAACCTGCAAACTGAATTAGACTGTAATGCTGTTGCCTATCAACAACCTTACGCAATACAAACATTCTGATTACACCAACGTGTTCAGGTGATAAACATTTCCCCGCCTTCTCGAAGTATGCACAAGTTAAAAAGTCTCCCTCTACTTCTGAAATAAGAAATGTGCAAATGGTATTGTCCATAGGGTTTAAGATTAATTATAGCTATAACATATGTACAGTATATAATGTATCCAAGATAATGCACTAGCAGCCTACTAGTCGATAAAATCGAGTCACATCTGCGCGCATCCTGTCAAGCTACTTCGTGACACATGTTGCACACTCACTCTGAGACGTTCTTTTGCATTGACCATTTCTCGTTTTTTCACAATCTCATTATAGTCTTCGGCGAGAATATACATGCCGTCCTTGCTTCGTTTGAATTTGGAAATACTGCTGTATACAGGGAGCGACAACTCTCCGTTCACGCGCATCAAAATATCACTCATAAGTTCTTCTACGGGTGCCTTCATTATTTTTACGTGAAATATATTTGAAAGTATATTTGTTATTCCTCAGCTGTTGAAATTACGTGGCTATACGTTAACCGCACGCCCCTATGAGACAAGAGGTCTACCAAAAGCGAGTCAATTATTGCACACACCTGTGTTTGATTACCAATTAGATCTGCTCATATACCTGCATGTATGAGGATAGACTACTCGAAACACAATGCATGCTAATATAATGTCGGTTGGCTCAGTGAAGTAAATAACTGACTACATTCATTAGAATTTGCATTAGGCTATATCATGTCTTTAGGTTATAGGCTACTAATGTAATGTGATTAAAGGCACAATGCTCAGTTGTTAGGTATAGCCTACAATGTCTCCAGGCTGGAACATTTGGTTTTCTTAAAATTAAACTGAATTATGACAAGGGTGTGAGCTGGCACCAGACCCGATCAGCTGTGAATGAAATTAGGGATGGTGCAAATTGAAGGCTCCCTCAAGGTTTCTTTTTGTTGCTGTGGAACAGTGGTAAGGTACTTGCAGGAAAAAACATAAGTATATTACTATAATATATAGGATGGCCTATCCTATAGTATACTGTATTGGCAAACCTTTTTAATAATTTAATGTGGCTGGTTGAAGGCTGATTGCAATAAATGGCACAAAGTTACAAAACTACAATAAAATCAAAATAAAAGACAGCAACGTTGTTAGTTAGCTTGTTAATTACATTTTAACTAGCTTGTAACACTGCTCTGCACTTCTGAACTGCTACAAAAAATGGTGCATTATTCTTAATCGTCTTATCTTATTTTATTTTGTCATTTCAGTATCATATTATGTATTTTTATTGTATTCTTTTAATCATTCTTATACCCCATATGTTGCTAATGGTAATAATATGTTGTACAGACCCATCAAGGTAATAAACAAATGTATATTTACAGACCTGTTATACGCCAGGTACTATATGATGTACAGACCCATGTTCAAAGTATGATGTATTTCTACAGACCCATGTTAAACATGTTGGTTCTCATTTATTTCTATCGCTGCAGTTATAAATACGTTATAGTGCATGCAGGGTCTGTATATTTGAGGCTATACAGGGTCTTGGTAATTACTACACTGAGGTTAATGGGTACAAGGGGATAAAACCATCCATAAAAGATGTACTGATAACTAATAACTGTGCTACTTGAATAAGCATCTGGCACGTTCTCCACCGGATTTGGATGGTGCTGACATTCTGACATAGCAACATATTTTATTTTTTTAAACCATTTATGCATCTGTTTTAATCTTTCATATATTACTTTAAACTAATTCCTTTAGCCATTTTTATTTATGCTATTTTTCTGTATTTGCTTATGGAAAGCACAATTGTGCATGTATATCTGTAAAGCACTTTAAGCTGCAATTTGTTTTAAATGTGCTATACAAATAAAGATTATTATTATTATCATCATCATATTGCTAAATGAAAAGTTGCAGTTGCTTGTTGCTATAAATTGTCAACGCGCATTGAAAATGAATGACAGCTGGTTGCTCTGGTCTCCCTCTTGTCATCCGTGTGAACATAGGGTATGAGATATAGAGTGGAAGGTGATTTTCCATGCCACAATGCCACTGAAAGCCTTTCACACTTTCTCAAGAATGCAATGATTTGATAACTTTGAGTCAAGACGTGTGAGAGGTCTGGGAGAAGTTGTTATGGAATTTGCCATATCCTTGCCCAGGGCCTGTAATCTCTTGTCATAAGGTCGCTGTCCTTTCCAGCAGTGCCCAGCAAGCCAGAAATGATGGCATCAAGTTCTAGGTGGCCTGTGTGATGCACAATCCAGCTTGCTCGCTTCAAAGATGCAAATGCAATCAGCAGAGTGCCTTCAATAAAATGCATTCAACCTGCTTTCTTAACATTTCTGATATAGACTAGAAGTGTTGTCCCTTGCTAATAATTATGGTTATGCACATTTAGCAGAACTACTAATAATGCCATACTTGAGTAAATAAAACATGTAATAAAGGCTAAAACATGTAATAAAGATTTGTGGCGTCCACTGATTAAATGCTGTCGTTGTGAAGAGAGGAAACCCCAGATTTTCAAAAATGTGATAACTGACAATGTTTCTTCATGCTACATTTATTTGGGATTAAAATTTTGGTTTAGTTAGCGCAGGTCATATTTGTTTAAGAGTTTAGGAGTCACTGTGCCAATGATCACCTCTCGTGAGTTCTGGGAACAGTTTAAAGGTCGGCCAGAATATTTCAGAGACGAATGAGAAGTGTAAATATGTATTAAGTAGAATCTATAAATCAGTTAGATCCATGCAAGTAAGTACACCTACGATTTTAAAATTAGCTCTGAAGCAAATGGGAAACCAGTGTAGAGCCTCAAGCGCAGGAGTAATGTGCAATCTCCATCAAAGACTTGCATCCCCATTTTGTCAAATGTTCAGTTGGTCCAGGGATTATTTATTGAGACAAGTACATTACAATAGGAAAAACAAGATAAAAATGCATGAACAAGAATCTTTGTGTCCTTTATGGAAGCGACATAGCTTAGCTTTGCAATGAGATGAAAAACAGCGATACCCACCAGATTTTACATGGCTGTTGAAACATACATTTGTCAACACACAATTCGGTATGTTGCAGCAGTCAGTAGATAAATGTAGTTGGAGCAGAGGTCTCTCTGCTCCACCCCACACATTAATGCTATAGGGGTATTGGTGTGAGGTGAGATCTGCGCCACTGTGTTTCCATTTACAGAGCCTGTGTAGTAACACCAGATTATTTAATCAGCACACACAAATAACAGGCAGCTGTAACAGACAGAGACTCTTACACATTTTACACAAAGTGTAATATCTTACAATCGCTGACTCAACCTTTAACAAAAATGTAATGAGTGTGGAGGTTGAACCTAACTTCCCTGGGGTTTAGGGCTAAACTTTTAGTTAGTTACTGAAAAAGACAAAGTAAATAACATAATTGTTAGGCCAGGAATGTCTTTATTGGAAATCAATAAAGACCTTATTTTTTATTTCAAAATGTGTACAACATATCAATCTATAATTTGAATACAATGGCTTAGGCATGATAATTCTATGACTAAAGTGGAAAAAGTTATTTAAGATAAAATTATTGTAATATGCATTTGTATTGATTGGTTATTGGTAATCAATAAAGATGTTATTAATTCATTCAAAATATGTACAACAGTTCATTGTATATTTATAATAAAATGGTTTAGGCATGATGATTCTATGACCAAAATGGAATAGGTTATTTAAAATAAAGTGATTATAATGCATTTTTATTGATTTATTGATTGATTGATTGATTATTGGAAATAAATGAAGACGTCCATAATTAAATCAAAATATTTGCAACAGATCAATCTATATTTAGAACAGAATGTTTAGGCATGATGATTCTATGACCAAATGGGAAAAAAATATTTAAAATAAAATTATTATAGTGCATTTGTATTGATTCTATTTATTGGTAATCAATACGTCATTCATCAAAACAAGCCTTCAACAGCTAATACGCATATTTTACATTTTATATTTTACATTACTACAACTTTTAAATGCCTGCTGACATTTCCTTATTCACATGACTACTTTTTTACCACGGTGCCTACATTTGGAAGGGAGTCTGGACGGAGGTACGAATGTGAATGTCTGTTGAATCTTGAATATGAAACTGATTTGTCTTCGGTGCTGAAAAGGGGTGGCTGAAGCATTTGTCATTTTCTCAGACTTTCTTCTCTTCCTCATCATCGCACCGAACTGGGAAGCTGAGCAAAGCAGACACGCCTCCATGATTCCGTGGCCAATCGCTGACGCGGAATGACGCATACAGTGTTCAACCAACTCAAATTACTTTAAGGAAGGTGGAAGTTCAGTGACGCTGCAATAGTTGTACCCGGATAAACTACATCCTCTTGGAATTGTATTTGGCGTTATAAACGATATTTTGAGACCCTATACGATTTTATATAAACATAAAAGGATATGAATAACAACTGAGTTTTAAAGAAGTTATACTTTTCAGATAAAAAACTCACTCGGTGTCAAATATAGAGGACGTATAGCTACTCCCATCCGCGACGATGATAGCTTCGCATCTATTGGCTTATTACTTCACGGAACTTCATCATGATCAAGTACAAAAAGTGAGTTTCTAAAACATGTAAACGACTTCTGATTAAATGTAATACATGCTACTCGTCGATTAAAGACACTGTGAAGTAACTATACTAAACTAAAGGCTGCTTGACACGTGGTATGTTTTTTGGAGGACATTACGTCACACACTTGAGACCAGATCTGAGGCAGATTGGTTAGTCTCTTCAAGTATTACACTACCGGCAGTATCAGGACAGATTCACATCTGCATTATACCAGGGCTCATGCATCCTTGTATCACAATGGATGACTCTATTCTCTATTTAAACAATGAAACGTATTTTATTGTATAAAAAAACAAAACATGTTAGTGCCAGTATAAATCCATGCTGATAGGATATATGCCTGTCTAAGTCATTAACTGGGACAGGCAGCCACTTCCATGCTTATTGAATCAACCAAGTGACCAGTGTTCTTAGAACACACTAGAGATTATGTCTTAAAAATTAAATGCGATGCACATCATGCCTCAGTTATTAGGTTTAGGATATCAACGTGGCAGAGCCTAAAATATGTTTTTTTAAATCTTTACAAAAATCTTTGGGGATGTGGGTCATTTTTTTGTAGTAATTAATAACTATGCAAATCCATTCTATTTAAGATAGCGATCCCTGATAGGTTACAGTATACTTTGCCATTTTAGTTGTTAACCTCAGCAAAATACCGGCATTAAATAAACCTGCCCAGCTCCAGCATCAAAGAAAAGCACAAGCAACATGGTAAATTCATCCATCCATCCATATCCACTTATCCAGAGTCGGGTCGCGGGGGCAGCAGGTTCAGCAAGGGATCCCAAAACGTCCCTTTCCCGAGCCACATTAACCAGCTCTGACTGAGGGATCCCGAGACGTTCCCAGGCCAATATGGAGATATAATCTCTCCAACTAGTCCTGGGTCTTCCCCGAGGCCTCCTCCCAGCTGGACGTGCCTGGAACACCTCCCTAGGGAGGCACTCAGAAGACATCCTTACCAGATGCCCGTGCCTGTCTCCTTTTGATGCAAAGGAGCAACGGCTCTCAGAGTTCATCACGGATAGTCGAGCTTCTCATCCTATTTCTAAGGGAGACGCCAGCCACCTTCCTACCCGCTAGTACCCGTGATCAAGTTGTCATGACCCACGCTTCATGAACATAGGTGAGGGTGAGAATGAAAATTAAAATTGTCCGGTAGAGCAAGAGATTTGCCTTCCGGCTGGGCTCTCATTTTGTCACAGCAGTGCAGTAAAGTGATTGTAATACCGCTGCTCCGATTCTCCGGCCAATCTCCCGCTCCAATGTCCCCACACTCGCGAACAAGACCCTGAGGTACTTGAGCTCCCTATTTTGGGGTAAGGACTCATTCCCTACCTCATTCCAGCCACTTCACACTCGGTTGCGACCCGAACCAGTGAGTGCTGGAGGTCACGGACCGATTATGCCATCAGGACTACATCATCTGCAAAAAGCAGTGATGAGATCCCCAGGCCACCGAACCACAATCCCTCCCTACCACGACTACCCCTCGATATCCTGTCCATGAATATTACAAACGGGTTGAGTGACAAGGAACAGCCCTGGTGAAGACAAACCCCCACCTGAAATGAGTCTGACTTACTGTCAAGAATCCGTACACAGCTCTCGCTTTGGACATACAAGAATTGGATTGCCCTTAAAAGGGACCCCCTCACCCCATACTCCTGCAGCACCTCCCACAGTATCTCCCGGGGGACCTAGTCATACGCTTTCTCCAGATCCACAAAACACATTGGAAGGGCACATAACCAGGCCCCCTTTAGGATCCTTGCGACAATAAAGAGCTGGTCCGTTGTTCCATGACAAGGACAGACACCACATTGTCCGCTGCAGCCTTTTGGGCCTGTCGGTACCTTGTGACCACCTCCGGAGTCCTCTGGAATAGCCTATCCCGGAAGGCCTCCTCCTTCAGTCGGACGGCTTTCCTGACCACCGGTGTCCACCACGATGTTTGAAATTCCTGCCCCTTGAGGAACATAAGGCGTTGAGACTACAGCTCTCCGCTGCAGCTTTAGCAATAGAAGCTTTAAACATTGCCCCACTCAGGTTCAATGCCCCCAACCTTCACAGGGATGCCAGTGACGCTCTGCCGGAGGTGTGAGTTGAATATCTCACGGGCAGGGGCCTCTTCCAGACATTCCCAGTTTACCCCCACTATCCGTTTGGGTTTACCAGGTCTGCCCAGAGTCTTAGTCCACTCCTTGACCACTTGATTGGTTGACAGCACTGCCCCTCTCGTCAAGTCAGTTTATTTATAAAGCACGTTTAAAAACAGCCAATGCTGACCAAAGTGCTGTACACATCAATCAAGTAACAATTAATAAATACAATATTACACAACAAACAAGACAGTTTTAGCATACTGTCCCATAATTTACTCAAATGCTAAAGAGTACATGTGTGTTTTTAGAAGAGAATTAAATGTCTCAGTGGTGGAAGATGATGTAATAGAAAAAGGAAGCTCAACCACAGTCTCGGGGCCATAATAGAAAAGGCACGATTAGTTCTCAAACGCGACTGTGAAACAGATAAAATAAACTGGTTGGACGATCTAAGAGGCCTGGAAGTGTGATAAAACATAAGGAGATCTGAAATATACAATGGGGCCAATCCATGTAATGCCTTAAAAACAAGTAGCAGCACCTTAAAATCAATTTGATATTTGACTGGCAGCCAGTGAAGGGAAGCCAATATCGGAGAGATGTGGTCCCTCTTCCTAGTGCCAGTCAACAACCGAGCAGCCGCATTGTGCACAAGCTGAAGACGTGACAGTGATGACTGACATTCCAGACTGACAGTCCAGAGTAAGAGTAATTGCAGTAATCAATTCGAGAAGAAATCAGTGCATGTATAACGATTTCCAAGTCCTTATGAAAGAGGAAGGATTTAATCTTAAGTAGCAATATTTCTCAGATGAAAGAAGCTACATTTGACAACATAACTTATTTGTTTGTCAAGTTTGAGTGCAGAATCAAAGATAATACCTAAATTTCTTGCATGGGGGTGCACATTTGTGGACAAGGGGCCCAACATATTAGCAAAGTCCTCAATGGATTTGGGGTTGCCAAATATAATAGCTTCCGGTTTACTTTCATTTTACTGGAGAAAGTTGTTTGCCATCCAGCACTTAATGTCATATAGGCAGTCAAAAAGAGACATAAGGGTGTCTCTTCACTCTAGTGTCCAAAACATGCGGCCTCAGATTAGGTGGTGTGATCACAACATCGATTATTACTTTGGTACCACATACACTTATGAGCATCCTTATGTTCGAACATGGTGTTTGTTATAGACAGTCCATGACTAGCACAGATGTCTAACAACAAATGCCCGCTCGGGTTTAGATCAAAGAGGCCGTTCCTCCCAATCACAGAGGTGTCTCCATCATTGCCCACGTTGAAGTCTCCCAGTAGAACTATTGAGTTTCAAAGGCAGTTGGGCTGAATATGAATACATTCCATCCGCGGTAGCAACACTGCTTCAGCTGCCACTTTTCCTTTGACTGTGTGCTCAAACTACCAGTGCTGATATCTGGTGCGCTGATATGACGTAAAATGCGTCATAGCAGCTCGGTGTCCATTTTGAAAAAAGGCAAAAACTTGCATTAATACATGTCAATGGCCAAAGTTGCTTCTAGTTGTTATTATATAGTTCTATGACCACAACCCGTAGGCGCAAGGAGGGGCCCTTCTCGTCTACAGGGATAAACTCCAACAGAGTGGAGCTTAGCTGGGTACTTGTGAGTATCCCCACACCTGCCCAGCGCCTCACATCCTGGGCAACTCCAGAGTAGAATAAAGTCCATCCTCTATCCAGTAATACGGTTCCAGAACCAAGACTGTGTGTAGAGGTAAGCCCCACCAGATCTAAATGGTAGCGCTCCACCTCTTGCACAAGTTCTGGCTCCTTCCCCCACAGTGAGGTGACGTTCCACCTCCCCAGAGCCAGTCTTTGCCGCCCGTGTCTGGTCCGTCGAGGCCCCTGACCTTCGCTGCCACCCATGGCAGCACACCCGACCCACACGGTTCCTCCCGTGAGTGGTGGGCCCATAGGATAGAGAGTAGGGTGCAATGTTGCTTGTTCGGGCTGTGCCCGGCTGGGCTCTGTGGCAAACCCAGCCACTCACCACTTACCAGCGAGCTCTTCCTATTTTATGCTCTTCCATAAAGGGTCTTTTGAACACTTCTTAGTCTGGCCATTGCACTGCAAAAAATAGCTCTTAAACATTTTTTTAATATATATATTTATAAGTAAATAAATCTGCTTGGTAAGATATCTTGAAATTAGACATATCTGGATAGATGTAATTGTGTCATATATTAAGTGTAGTTAGATCTTTTTTCCTAGAAATCAGACAAATATACTTTATTTTTATTTTTTTAATTTGTAGTGTGAGACGACTTTGCCTTGAGAGACCATACCAGGAGCACATGACTCTAGACAATACAGCTCTCAGGGTCATAGGGACACACACACCTCTCCACCACGATAAGGTGATGGTTCCCGGAGAGGATTTACATATAAGCCTACCTTTCATTAGAAGGTAGTCTGTGATTCCTGCTGTTTTGGACTTGCTGTGTGTAAAATATGACAGGTCAGTGGCGCCATAATAACAGTATGCTCTGCAGTTTCATGCATAACATGCTGGTGCCTTCCTGCAGTATTTGAATGCCATTTCCAGTTATATGTTAGAACAGGGTGAGCTGCCTTCTTCAACAATGAGACCGAATGTCCGGTTTTAGAGATTGCTGCATGAGGCCAAGGTGACCAAGTATCTCACTGTACAGGAATATGTTGTGTGTTCATCTACATCCTAGTAGGGAGGGCAATTTCACCTTTGCTCAGTGATTACATTTTCTATTTATTTTTTCTAGTTAATTCTAGTCAAGACGTCATCGCATAAGATAAAGACCACCACCAAGTGCTGCTTCTGAGCAGTTTAGATGCACATTACTGTATATTAAATGTTGCTGATTGAAATACTGAAATCAAATAAATGTATGATACATATATCAACATCATGCTATAATTCAGAAATAGAATAAGAAGTTAATTGTTTGCTAAGTAGCAGTATTCAATAACCTTCAAATCGAAAAAACTCCAAGGCTTAACTGTAGGCCTAAATGTCAGCAGAAGACATGGAAAGATTAAACGATGAGCAAATAAAGATGTTCATGTTCATGGAAAGCTGGCAGCTGTTTTTGCATTGTGTTGTGGGCTTGATTCTCACAGGTGGCAGTTTTGTGCTAAAATAATTGATTGCTGGCCAAAAATGGTAAAAGGGCCAACCAACAATAGCACATTCTTGGTAAAAGTGAAAATTCATAAAGAATACTTAATACAATAAAAATTCTGACAGACTTGGTTGGACAGTGAATTGATTTTTTGTGAGTTGTTAGTGTGATCGTAACATTTAGATTTGCCTACTTTTGAATAACATCTGGTCAAGGATATTTAATTGATTCTCTAAAGTCTATTACAAAAGTAATTGTTCCAAATCTTCAATTTATTGTGGTGGCTCAGAGAACATTTCAGTTCTCAGGCGTGAGCCATTAATGATGGTAATGCTTTGAATGGTTGCAGTGAAGAAGATTAGCCTATTCTATTGGACTGGAAAACATATTCCCTTCCCTGCATTCAGAAACTGCCTAATGAGATGATTGTAGTAGTACAATTAGATTTAATTTAATTGGTCAGTCAGCCTTGATAAATATGGGATGGGATCTATTAGTAACTTCTCAATTTTAGTTTGGAGGATTTGTGAGTGTATTTAAGATCTTAATATACCATATTTCTGTGTAAAATCTTAATGTGTAAAATATATTGGCCTGTGTTTGAAATTCCTCATAAATTACATTTTAAACATGTTTAATGGTACTACGGTAGATGCTAATCTTTCTTTTGTATTATCAAGGTATCGACATAGGCATAGACTTCAGAGGGGATGAAGGGGATGCATCCCCCTCAATATTTAGAACAAGTGTATTTGTCCCCCCCAATAAAAACACGAAAGACTCACTTGGGCCACCCAACGATATCTGAGTAATAGCCCATATGCGTATTAAACTGCTCATTTAACCGATTGACAGTGTATCGTAACCTAGAATAAGCATATACAGAAGCCAGACTGTGGTAGACAATGTAGGGCTGAAACGATTTATCAACAAACTTGATTAAAAAAAAATTATTCATATAGTTTATATATTAACCGTGTAATGTGTTTCTGTGTAGGCCTACTGTCGCATGCGCGCATGCTGTGGACATGACATTAAGAAAGCATGGAGTTGCACATATAAACATATTTAAACCTCTATGATTTAAACTTGTCAAAGTTTGATTGTGAGATTCTTCTGATTATTTTTACATCAAATGAATTACCTAATTCAGATTTACCAGCATGTAAACTTTTTAAAGTTGGAAGCGGTTGTTAAATCAGAATGTCTATTCCTCAATTTTGAATCCTTCAAAGGGTCGACAATGGACCGTCTACGGATTCCGTCACAAGATATAATTAGCTGAACGAAAAGGAGTGAAAACTGTCAAATAGATCCGTAATCTGAAAGGCATGTTGTCTCCGTGTTTAAAATCTGCTAAAATGTAGATACTATGCATACTGGCTTAAATAATCAATTTAGTAGTATTTACCATCTTGTCTGAGCAAGATGTGTGAAAGGAATTAAATAAAGGCCCATATAGTTACAGTGCAGTAAATAGAGCAATAGTCTCTTGATTGAAGTTTTGTATTTTGATTAACAAATGAACCACAGAAAATGAAATATGTGAAAGCTAAGCCGTTCATGTTATTATATACAGTGCATGACTCTCATGTCTCTATCATGCGCACATACACACACGCACGCACACACACACACACACCTCAAGCAATGCACAAAATACCACATAATGCAAACTTTCAAGTAGTGTAAATAGCAATTGGAGCACATACAATGCACCGATCCAATGCAGCAGTTATGTTTAGTTAAGTTTAGTTTGTTTGTAGCCTACCTGTTTGTAGGATACCCGAATCCTCCAACAGTCCTAATTGCACTGAAATGCACAAAATTTGGTTCGTTTTGACATATATATTGTATACAATTTAGGCAATACAAATTTAGATTTTTCTAAAATAAATCAATTTTTTGTTCATTATATGGTGACATTTTCTCTTCTGTGTATGTACTATTATTCTTAACTATAGCAAAATATATTAGTAGATTCACCGATGAATCGTTGGAATAATGGGTAGATTACTCGATTTACTAAAATAACCGCTAGCTGCAGCCCAACTGTTATGTCCTATGCTGGATATTTTAATGTGATCGGTATTTTAATGTGATCCAGATCGGTGCATCCATAAAAATAAATTTGAGATCAAATAATTTGGAGGACCGCCTGCACTACCTCTGAGGAACCACTAGGGGTTCCGGCAAATGAGAGAAAAATGCGTATGTTACGTAGATTACTGCATACAGTGAACTGATTTGAAATAGGCTGCTTAAATAGTGTTGTGTTGATTTACTTAACCTAAACATTGCTCAATGATAAAGATGCACTCTTGTGTCATACCTAAATTGTATGTAAAACGGATTTCTGTTTTTGGTACTTTTGGAGTAATAATGCTTTTATCTGGATCAGCGATTGGTCATATCATACAAAGCATTTAACGGTCAAGGATAATAACAAAGATAGAATATGTCTTTGTTTAACTATATCGTTTTGTTGTTTAACCAAATTACTTTGTGTTGTTGCTAGCAGCTAGAGTCTAGCCACCTGTCTGTCCAATAGCCCTGTGGCAAGAACGGCTGTGGTTTCATGCTTTGTAACCCGTCATTCATTAATGAATACGTGCTTTTGGGTATATGGCTGTTTAGCGGGCAAGGATGGCTGCGATGTTGTGCTATGATATAATTTAACCTTCATTCATGAAATAGTGTGCTTAGTAGAAACATGGCTGGTTATCAAAATGTAACACCGGTTCCTACACAGGGCTGTGTGACCAAGCTGCTGTTGTGTTTATGTTGTTGACAGAAACAACAATGAACTACATTCTGCTGCCTGTAATGTTTACTGTAGTCTGGACGGCGAGGCGGAATTCATGCGCAATATTAACACCTTGAAAACACTGCTGAATATTACCATGTGCTTCAAAATCAAAACCCATAAAACTATGTTCAAATCGCATTTTGCCGTTGTATGAGTACTAGCAGTCAGAAGTAAAGCAGTCAGCCTCACGTCAACACAGATACGTGGAAGTCGGGGTGGGCAGTGGCTTGTTACATTTTTCGTGGTTGTGATCGCTCTATTCCACATAATGTATGTGGTATTTTCAACTACATTGTATTGATACGTCAAGGAACTGTGTTAAGTGAAAAAAGGCAAGAAATGACTCCATTAAATAAATGGACATTTCCACCCTACATTGATGCAGAAAAGGCACATATTGTTAAATAAGAACAGAATGCAGAAAATGAAGTGTTTGTGCAATTTGAACTGTGTGTCAGCCAGCTCGTGTTTCAACCCAATAATTCTGTCTGGTCACATGCTTGTCTCTGTCCAACACGTTCCACAAGTCAGTAAAGGTTCCTGGTATTAAGTGTCAGGCTTCAGCTTCTCTGAAATGCAATACATTGTACTCTCTATCCTGCAGAGTTTATGCCCTGGGTTTTCACTACTGCAATAGGTGTTGTGTGCATAGTGTGCATGTGTGTTTGTGTTTGTTTGTGTGTGTGTGTGTGTGTGTGTATGTGTGTGCGCGCTTGTGTACATGTATGTGGCATGGCTGTATGGCTTTATTTGTATTAAGGATTCCGAGCTGACATCACACGTCATGTGATATTGGCACCCGTGCCATGATAGATGTCAACAATCTTTTGACACTGTTGACTTGTATTGGTGCTAACTAAGGTGCATCCTTGTAACCTTTGTCTAATGACCACAAACTGAAACATGCCTCTGTTGTGTGAAGAGATGCATGCCAACAAGGAAAGGAGCCCATTACATGTTTTTAATAAGTCGTTGAACCAAAAACATAAGCTTTAAGGAGACAAAGGAGAAAATGGGCAGTAGCTACACGATAGCTACCCAGGTGTGATCTTGCACTGAAAAGAGACTAGAGATGAACACGATCGGTGCCACATGATGCTATATAGCCTCATCTAGCTAAAAACATGGTATATTTCACAATGTCTAAGGATTATTTTAGCGTCGTATATGTCAACCAGTCCTATATGTCATCCACCACATGTACATATCAGGGTACATGTGGGTACTTCTTCGCTGATACCTCAATCACAAACAACTTTTTTTTCCTAAAAGGCTAATTTATTCTGCTCAAGAGCAATATAAGCTTGGGTTTGGATTCTTTACCTTGTTAATTAAAAGGAAGCCGCTTAGTCTAGAGCTCAGATGCAAAATGTCCCTGAAGAAGACAGCATGACTGTCAAAACTTTGGTTTCTGCAGGTGAGCTCTGCAGTGTGCGACTTCTTTTTAATTTTCCTTGTCATTTACCAGCCAGCATCACTTTACACGAGGTGTGCGTTTTCAGTTTTGTGATATAATTCTTTACCTTGTAAATGCATCTCAGCACATCGCCCCTTTTTGGCATGTTTTAGTTTGTTTTGTGTGACACGAGGCTCCTTCACCTAATGCAAAGTAAATGGAAGGTTAAATATAACTTTTGTGAAAACAGGGATTTGTGAAAGGGACGTAGGTTGTGCCTAGGGCACAAATTGCTGCCCTAGGCCTAGTAGGCCAGAAAACAGAACTCCAGGAGGCTAAAGAGGAGTGTGGATAAGAGGAGCATCTCAGGTGTGGGACAGGTTTACGCTCAAGTTTCAAACCAAAGTACTGATGGTTTTTATAATTCTGGTTTCAGCCACAAGGTTGAAGTATAAATAAATTAAAATAAATGTGTGCCTAGGTAGACAACAGTGTTAGGCAGGAACAAGTTACTCATTAACGCGTTCCTGTTAGATTTCAACTTTTTTCAGTAATTAGTACTTGAATTAATTACTATTTTTAAAACCGTAATAATATTACGATTATTAATCCAAGTAACTGCGTTGCTTACTGCATCACAAGAACGTGATTTCCCCACCTAGACTTCCATCTTATGAAGACGTGGGCCTATTTATGATTCTGAATCAAAGCTACGCCATAACTTACGGATACTCATACACGCCATTGCGTGGCAGCCGGCAGGTCAGGGACAGTTCAAGCTTCCAAGTGAATGCTGCACATCCTGACCATGAGACTTCCTCGAGAACGGCAGGGTTGTACAGAAGGAAGTAGTGGAGCTGCGCGTGTGGTGATCATTTAGCTTTTCCCTCTTTCCCCAATTACATAAAACGTTGCCCCACCTTGTAGTCGTAACCGAGCGCCAGTGCCTAATGCTCTGGCCCTCCTCTGTTTATCAGGCCTGGTGTATTATGATTGTATTTAAAAAATTTGAAAATTTATATAGTAATTCAACGAGTAGGTAACGTGACTAATTAATTTTAATACCCAGTAATAAGTAAAGTAATATTACTTTTTAAAGGAGTAATAAGTATCAAGTAACTTATAACTAATTACAATTCCTGAATAACTTGCCCAACGCTGGTGGACAATTACCCCAGTGGTGTATAGGTAGTGATGCACTATGGATTTGCGTTGTTGTAAACCTCTGAGAGTTTCTGATTATGAGATGCTGAACAGTTTCTACAGACTACTGTTGTGTTTTTCCCTTGAAAAAAACATTTAGTGTCTCAGCCTGAGTCACTGTATTATAAGTATCCCTTGGATTTTATCTTGCGTTAGCCTTGAAGTGAACTGTTTTGAAATGCACATAAATTAGAGGTACCGTGCATATATTATATTTATTTCTCCTCAACCATTTTTTAGGTGGACAAATACCTGTATCACCTCCGCATTTCTGATGAGAACTTGATTGACGTGTCAGTGAGGTTTCGGCGGGAGATGGACAAAGGGCTCAGTCGAGATGCCAATCCAACAGCGGCTGTTAAGATGTTGCCCACATTTGTGCGCTCCACACCCGATGGAACAGGTGAGTAGGCAGACACAGCAGATATTTTTGTTCTGGTCAGGATAGCACAATATTGGGGTCATGTGGATTTAATTTATATGCATGATTTAAAGTGGCCTCATTGTACAGGTGCGTTTCCTTGCCCTAATGATCAAAGTTATGGTAATTGAAGCTATTAGTGACATCATCACTCATAATGTCAGCATTTACCCTCCTGCAAGTTGACTTGTTCATTTTGAGTATGGTTTCTTGTCTGGCAACCTCTATTTGCCCGTTCTAGTCTAACTTAGCAGCTCGACATAGCGCCAATTATAGCCTGCAGAACATTGCCTTTTCTTAAAGAGAAGCTAAAAAAACATAAAAAATAATGGATTGGTGGTGTTTTTACTTTATTTAATTTTATGTACGCCTGTAATTTTTTTTGATAGTTAAATGGGTATGCTTATGTTAACTTTGTGCATTTGATTTAACACTTTTTAACACATTTAACAACTTTTAGAAAAGTGTTAGGTGGAGAAAGCAGACCTAGATTATACCAGCAGGGGGAGTTAATTCTCCAATAGATATGGAAAAAGTTTGTTTTGCCATCTGTCATAAACATGAGGCTAGGTGTTTTGACTGGCCCTGCGTGTGCTACTGACACACTGCCCCATATTGGCCTCTACTGTAGGAGGTGTGATGCATCTCCATTGCATCAGTGTTGCGCAAGACCATTTCATTCCACTCTGCGCCGAGTAGATTAGAACTTGAATGTCCACGAGGTGCAGTTTGTCTTACATGAGCAGTCAATACAATAAGTAGATACAGGCACATACAATATACACATACAAACATAGACACACATGCCTCCATATTAAGTTACATAACTGTAATAAATGTCTCAGAAGAAGATTAAGGACAATTATTTTATAAAAAAGGATCTGTGAGTACATTATGCATTCACAGGTCTAGTCCTATTTTATTTATAAAGCCAACAGCCGTTGGTATAAAAGACATCAAGTATCTGTTGGGACCCCCTCGCTCCCACATGCTGCTTCCTCTTTGGAATGTCTCCCCCGCACTATACTGTACAGCCAAAAGCAGGTTGACACCTCTTCTGATGGACACATCCATCACTAGCTCACGGCCTTCAGATCTCCTTAAACAAGTGCTGAAGTGCATATCTTATAAAAAATCAACTATCTCCTATTACATCACTCGCTACAGAGTTCAGAACTGCCTCTGGAATAGGGATGTCACGAGAACCGATACTTCGGTACTGTCGATGGCAAAATTCTGAAAACATGACTGTACTCGTTTTTGTACAGTACTGTACCGGATATCCAACCTGGATGCGTACAGTACCGTGTAAGTGTAGCGGCAGCTCTGCCTCCACTCGTCGAAAAGAAAAACAGCAAGGCTACTTTGCATTCCAGGCAGATTATCAGGGACTACCGGTACTACATTCACAAAAAACAGTACCGTAAACTATGCAAACGGTCCCTTCGAACTTTCCAGCCATAGTTTCTATCTTATTTCTGAACTTTTTAATTTTTTTCGCCCCGTGGTATCAGGAACCGTGGAATTTCACTAGTATTGGTATCAATATTGGTATTCACTACTTCTGGTATCGTGACATCCCTACTCTGAAAGCAACGTCGGCACAAGAACTGTGCCCTGGAGTTTCATGACATGGGTTTCCATGGCTGATCAGCTTTACACAAGCCTAAAATCGTCATGCACCCAAACGTTACATTTACCCTTTGTTTGTTGTTGTAATTATTCCAAAAAATAGTTGAAGACAGCAATGAAATGTGACGTAGTTCTGTGCATTCACGCATGCTGCTAGCCAGACAGTCTGCAAATGGTTTGTTCTATTTGGCTGAGCCTTTGTTTTTCTATTGACTCTGGTTCATGTTGACATGTTATAGCACAGACTCACGGATATCCTTCTGAAAACAAACCAATCTTTGCTTTCTGTACATGTGCACTGTGTTTATACAGCACTGTTATGTAACTTACAAACAATTTTGCACATATGATAACACCTAATGCTGGACTTCAAATAGCCTTTTTGCTTTGAGATCAAGCCTTTACTGTATTATTGTATAACGGTATTCTCTTATACTGTATTACTGACTCTTTTTATGTTTAACATATTACGTTCAGATATGAATATTGGATTTTTTTTGTTTGTCTCTTATTAAGAAAAGGGGGACTTCCTGGCTTTGGACCTTGGTGGGACCAACTTTAGGGTGCTGCTGGTCAAAGTGTCATCTAATGGCAAGCAAAATGTGGAAATGGAGAATCAGATCTATGACATTCCTGAGGATCTCATGAGAGGCTGCGGCAGTGAGGTTCGAACATATACTGTACTGGATATTTGCTCTGGAAGTAGCCTATGTTTGCCGCTTATCAAGCTGAATAGCTTGTAGTTGCCCTAACAACATACGGTTCTTAATTATGAGAGTCATTGGATTTTTACTTGTGGGACTGTGCTTCTGATATTGTATAATATACTGCTATTAACCACCTAATCTTCCGTCCACTGTAGCTCTTTGATCACATAGCTGAATGTCTAGCGAATTTCCTGGAGAAGTTGGGGATTAAGGAGAAAAAGCTCCCACTGGGCTTTACCTTCTCTTTTCCCTGTCAGCAGACCAAGCTGGATGAGGTGAGAAGTATGCACATATATTTGTTTTATAATCTTTGATTTGGCTGTTCTGTCTTATTTGAACAGTGCAATGACTGCTGTTCTAGTATGGTACACTTAAGAGGGCACACAATATGCAAATGAGCAGAGTTCACGTCTGTGAACCGTACATGCGCCCAAACAAGTTGGTTTGCATTGTAAACATTGCTGAACACTGTCATATTTTTGTCATTCCAAGTAATAGACCTTTCCGACTCAGGATGTAAAACCCGCCCCCATTGGAATGGTTACTGTTGCAAATGTCCCACAAATGAAAATTTAGGCTAATCCTGAAGAAAAGCAAAGAGTCGTCAACACCTACTGTATGGAGTGCCTGATGTAGTGGTTGTTTCCGAGCAAGTTGGCGACCGGGACCCTCTAAGCACGTTGTGCGCGGCCGTCCAACTATTGTGCAAGCAAAGTCAACGTGCTAGGTGTGAAAGACTTTATAACAAGGCAGCCAGCGTCCGGTTCACAAGACGCATTGTTGGGGGGGGGGGGGGGGGTTGTTGGATGACCTTACCTATATCGGGATATGACATGTTGGTCATATCACACAACCCTGCTGTTGCAGATATTTATTTGTTAGACTGTATTGGCACATAATAGCATACATGTACTGTATAGAAAACAATTATCCCATAACAAATCCCCCACCCCCTGGAATATTAGCAAAAGCAAGTGTGATTTTTATATTTACAAATGAATATCATATATGTATATACACACATACATTTGTTATTTCTTATTATTTGTAATGTTCTTAAAAATGAAACTGCAATACACGGCAATACAGATAAACAACATTCATTTATCTAATTGGTGATGTTTATAGTAGGCTATTTATATGCAACATATTATCAGATGTGAGTACCAGTTATGACCAATTATGTGAAAATGTACAATATTATTCAGTAGTATTATTCAGATTCAGTGCATTACAGTTGTCTTTGTAAAATTTAGTTTGAAACAAATAACAATGTCAGGTTAGCATGGCATTTTGATTAGAAGTAAAGCACTAATTTGGTGACGTTTATACAATTGGTCACACTAAATATAAACCATTCTATCAAGGTAATGATAAATCTGCTAATGGTGTTTCAACATGATTAGCATTGAATTTAATTAAGTCTCTTTAATGGGGACACATTTTTCAGGTTATGTTCCTATGCACTGTAGGCCCTTGGTCTTCTCAACAAATACACTATTTTGTTGCTCCTGTGCTTGGAGACATTGGGCTAAAGTTAAGTAAAGCTTTACTGAGTGTTGCAGACCCAAGCTATGACCGGCAGAATGTATAATAAACTAATTATAAAAATGTTAGGTATGTACTGTACTGTAGAAGATCTTTTTACATTGGCTTAAAGGATTTAGGTTAATTAATATCTTTAATGTCTCTGTTTCTGGTTGTCCTTTTTAAAAACAAAGGCTTTTCACTGTCATGCCAACCATTGTTGCTGGTAAGGCACAGCAAAGCAGTTTGAAAATTGGGTTAATTGGGTTAATTCAAAGCCTGCTACACCCTGTAGCTTCCATACCCCAATATACATTCTCACAAAACCTCCCATTGTTTCAGTAGGGACCATGACATCTGCAATTAGATTGAAACTAGGACTGGAATTCAGTGACGTGATGCTTGTGCACCATGTAAGGAAAAACAGAAGAGCATCTCTTTCCCAGGCGACTGAGAAAGTAGTGAAGGATGTGATTGAACTGTAAGCAAAAATACATATATTATATATTGTGAAATATAAGGAGGGATACATACTATGGTGGGGTTCCAGTACATGAAACGGCTACATTATCTATAAGCCCTTCATTTCAAGGACAATGCACATTTTGAGTTAATCTACGAAGATGTGGTGAGAGAAGTCATCCTTTACCATATTCTACAAATGCACAAGTGCATTGTGTGTGACGTAGGCCTACACCAAGAGAACATGCAGACCTGAAACTGCTATACGGTGGGGTGGGGGTGGGGGGCATTTTGGGTCAGCTTGTGAGGGAATGGTCATTGCAAATCATCACAGATTTACTCCTTGGCATCGTTTCTATCCCATGGTGAAAGGTTTCTATCCTGATTGAAGCTGTATCTTCCAGGATGACATTTAGAGGGCAAGAGGGGTCACTGAATGGGTTGGCCTGTGCAGTCTAGATCTCAAACCAACACATTTTAGACTGACGTTAGAACGCACTTTTCATCACAATCATCATCAGCACGCCAAATGTGGGAATATATTTTTGAAAATTGCTGCAGAAGCTGTTCTGGTGGCCCAAGACCCTACTGAGACGCATGCTGTTTTTTCATCTTGTTACAGCTTACTTGACTAGATAGAGATCATCTTTTTATGTTGGCACAAATACAATGTGGGAGAACGATACCCACAGTATATCTTAGATAAACCAGAGGCTTCAGCTGCTTCCAGGGTTGGCACACAGATGGTGGTAGGAGTTCTCTAATCAGTAACCCAGGAGTAGACTATTCTGTTAGAGATACTATATTGGTATTGAATACTAGCTATTTTTACATGACACAATGCTGTTTTGAGTCCTAGCCATCCAGAATTACGCAATATGATGGGCTAACTTGGCAGTTTACATTAGCTTATTGTAGTAGTGTCTGAATTACTACAGTATCTCTATCTATATTTTAATTAAAAAACATATAGTGGTTGTGTTAATATATCGATGTACAGTAAGTATCCTTCATTTAAACTTTGCAATAGCCTTTACTGGTTGCATTTGTTTTCTTCTCTGCAGAGTGTTCTTGTGTCCTGGACCAAAGGCTTCAAGTCCACTGGAGTAGAAGGAAAGGATGTGGTCAACCTCCTGAGGAAAGCCATTAAAAAGAGAGGGGTGAGGCAGCAAATAATTTTTCTTTTTGAAAGTACTATAGTGCATATACGGAGGTAAATAGAGTATTTATATGTCATTATTGCAGCGGCTCATTACGGCATTGATGGTATTTGCTCTCTGTATATAGAGAAAGCAAAAGCAGCCGTCAGCCGTCAGTCCACCAGCAGATGGACTTTTTTTTGTTAGTTATAATGTAGCAAGAGTTTCTTTCTGGAAGGTTTGTCTGTTTGCAATAATTTTTGTTCAATGCTGTAGGCCTACTACAACTGCAGTAAGTAGCAAGGCTATTCTGCGAACAGGTACATTAAGCTGCTTAGAAAACACTTTTAGTCAAATTAAATACTAGGAACGCCCATACTTATGCTTCACATTTACCACACTATTATGTTGAAAATGCGTTGAAGGTTGTAATCAATGCATATTCGGTTTTGATTGTGGATTGTTTCCGCTAATGTGGCCATTACGCAGGAATTCGCTGAGCTCTCGCACTTGTGGGTACCAGCGTTGAAGCGCTACTCATGGCAAAAACAATAAAATAAAAACTATCTACATATATTTACAACCTCACCATTGCTATTCTAATGTAAGCATGTGCTAAATGGCAATTAATGAAAAGTCAAGGAAGGAAAGAAACAAAGCATATACACTGACACTGATTTAATAATGAACAATTTAAGAACACATCGTCCAATTACGTTGCAAATCGCAGTTCTAGGTTCTCGCGGTAAGAGTGTGCTCTTAATCTCAGCTTGTTAACTGAATAAAAGACACCTGGGAGCCAGAAATCTTTCTAATTGAGAGGGTTTGAATAGTTATTTCACTCATTAAGATGCAAATAAATTTATAAAAATGTTGATGTGCATTTTTCTGGACTTTTTTTGCTGAATAAAATAATGCGGTACTTCTACACAGCCCTGGCTCCACAAAAAGGAACACAAACACAATGGCACTGCTCTCAAAAACAATGCCCCAGGCTTCACATAATGTATGCACTTTCATTGTGTGGGGCGGAGCTTCTGATGGAGCACCCTATGACAACGAAGGGAGAGGTGTTTTTGTCAAATTCACCAAATATCTGTTTGCATTTAGCTACCTAACCGTTCTCTCTGCGTGGTGAAAAAATGATACGGTAGCCATGTAAATAGAAACATGTAGGGCCCTATTTTAACGATCGAAGCGCACAGTCTAAACGCAAGGTGCAGGTTACATTGGGTGTGTCAAAATTAGGGGTGTACGATATTGATAAAATGTGATATTGCGATATTGATTATAAAAATTGCAATATTGGTATTCATTTAGATATTTTTAAACATATGTAAAAACACAAAAGGTTTTGGGAAAATGCATTAAAATATATCCATAACATATCAAACAACACATTTTCAACTATCATATTGAACTGGTGCAACAACAGTAATTCCAAGCTACCAAGGAGGCATTCATTTTGGCCAATAATGTTTCCTCTTCGATCTCTGTCATTAGCTTCCTCAGCCACATATCTTACTTTTCTATCTATATCAAGCACAACTAAGCCAAACAGCCAATGGACGCATCTCTCCACAAAAAAGCTGAATATTGCACTTTGTCAATGCGCCAGGTGCATGGTTCCAAGAGGTTGTACTGGCACTCTCTCATTATCCATGAGTGTGTTTTGGTCGTAACATACGAAAAACGAATCCAAGTGCATCTTCCATTCCCTTTTAAAAATCCAGGAGTGCTTGCATCATAGGCAGATTGATATTATACCTGCGGGTTTGTGAAAGCCCTTGAGCAGAACATGTCAGCAATAGCAAGATCCCTAAAATGTGTTGATATAGGTTACACAGTAATAATATTACATATTGCACTTGGATGTTTGTGTGCTTCTGTGCATCCCTGCGTGTTTACCAGAGTTTGCACGCGTTGTGCACTCACCATAGGTGATACTATATTGATAATGCGCTGCGCGGTGACTTTAGACCGGGTTTTTGCGTTCCCGCTTTACGCCGCATTGTGCCGGTTGTAAGATAGGGCAAAACCCGCTCAAAACGATGCCTTTAAATGTGTGGGGAGGTGCTTCTGATGGAGTTTGTTTTTGTTTAAGCTCTAATTTAGCAAGCGTTCTCGAGAATGACTCACTCTACCTTAAGAATAATAAAGTCCTGACCTGATACATATTATTTTCTTCTGAGGTGAAAATCCGATTTACCTCAACAGTACATATTAATAGTACTGATTAATAACTGTACTGTCCCAACTTATTTAAAACCATTTGTTAGAAATGTATTTACATTTGGGTGTTATGAAAACCTCTTTAGTTAGTTTTCTTATTCTAGATTAACCATGTCCTTACTTGAGTGAATGCTCCCACTGGCCCATGAACCATTTATTACTCACAGGCTCTATTCAACCAGTACTATTATAAACCATGCCATTACTTTGCTCTGCAGGATTTTGACATTGACATTGTGGCAGTAATTAATGACACCGTGGGCACTATGATGACCTGTGGCTATGAGGATCATCACTGTGAGATAGGGCTCATTGTAGGTGAGTCATCTCATGCTGAATTAAAACTAGATAAAAGGCAAAATCCTGAGGGATATGGGTCATCAGACCTGCATGTATTTTTCCCCTTTCCCATTCAACATGTGAGATGTAGGATGGGACATGACATTTGTTCTCTGATGGGATTATAGTGTGAATTACTGGAGAAGTGCATAGATAAACATAGTAATACTGCAATTAAAATAAAGATTTTGTCAAAACGCACCAGTATACTTAGTTTGGAACATGTTTCTGCAGCATTGCAAACAATGAAGGTTGGCAGCCTGGTAAGAGCATTCTGATTTAGGAAACTTCATGATTTATCAGTCTTAGGCACACATCACACATCACATCACACATCCGCAAATGAACAACTGGACAGGCGACAGACCATCGCCTTCCGATGCGAAATTCATAATCAAAGCCTCCATTCCATCCTGCATCACTACAAAAACTAAAGCCAATTGCAGCCCTGTGGGGTCAACCACACAAGCATCCTTGCTGTTGGTTAAGGCTACTTATTTAGGTCAAAGTTGATCAGTGTTGCTTTATATGTATATAATGCTTTATATGTATATTCTGACTATTTGCCAATCACCTAGTCAAACTAATAATGCACTCTTCAGTCAACATATATAAAACATGCACATGCTACAGTATGTGTAAGCAAGAAAGGATATGCTTGTATTTCTTTAACACCTGTTTAAATGACCGTTTACACATTTTTTAAGTAAATGCGTATGAAAATAGGGCCTGGCTAAAAAAGGCTAAGATGAATGTTTAATACAAATGCTTTAAACGTAACAATTGAAAGAGTCTAACACTGCCTTTAATGCCAACCCTATCAAGGCACAGGAACAAATGCCTGCTACATGGAGGAGATGCGCAACCTGCAGTTGGTAGAGGGTGATGAGGGACGCATGTGTGTCAACATCGAGTGGGGCGCATTTGGAGATGATGGCTCCCTGGAAGACCTGCGCACTGACTTTGACCGGGAAATAGATGCTGGTTCCTTGAACCCTGGCAAGCAGCTGTAAGTGCCTCAAATTAGAAAGGATACCCATTCCAAAATGCATTTCATGATTTATATTTTTGGGTAACTTCCCTAGTAATAATGAACTCTGTTTAATTAGCTTAGAGATCTTGGATAATCACTAACTCTTTTTGTAAGAATGTCCTTCCGTATGCAGCTGTGACAAATCTTTCAAAGCCACTAAACTCAAAATCAGATTTGTAAAGTAAATTTGCGCACAGCGGCTCAGCTGGGCCGTGTGTTGGCACAGCTCTTCCAGCTGTTCCTGAATGCCAGCTTCATCCCCAGGGCATGGAAGGAGATAGCCATCAGCTCTGTCCCAAAAAGCACCATGCCAATGCAGATAATGATTTCCGGCCTGTCACCGTGGGCACTATGATTATGTCAGATATGTATCGGGTCGGGCGGTCGGGAGCCGTTCATTGCTCCTTGCTCCTCGCTCCTCGCTGTACACTGTACAGCAAGCCGAATTTTGGCCCAACTCTTAATTACTTGAGATTGGGCCAGAAAACGTGAAAACGTGAAAACGTGTCCAAAATTGCACAGTGTAAGCGGGGCTTAAGAACGCTTGAGACGAGAGCGCGTTTTAGTTGCCATTGTTTTCAAGACACTGCGGATGAAATGCGTTCGCTGAAATATACGTGGGGAAGCTACATGTATGTATTTTTGTATCGTTAGCTTTTGTGTGGACCACAAAAACATTTCCAAAGCTAATGCTAAAGGCTGGTGATCTTATCTGCACAAGGGGAGTGACAATGACGCAGAGTAGCATACAACAGTTTCTCTGAGCACGAAAACAACAACAACAACCCAAATTATGACTATGTACTTTCAATTTTTATTTTCTAATTTTGTATTAATGTTAATGCTCATTACGGCAAATGCCAAAGTGTCATCTCTCATTCTCAAATGATTTAAAGCACTGTCACCACTTGTACATGCTGGAAGTCTATTTGGCCTCATTTAAAATCGATATTGCAGTAGGAGGTGCTCTGCAGCGGCTGCCAGATGGGCATATCTGAAGAGTGGTAAAGGGGGTGTAGAAGGGTCCTCATTGATGGTGTCTGGTTTTCTTGATACTATGTGACTGTAAAGGTCTAAGAGTTGGATCTGAGTAGTGCTGGTGATTTTGGTTGCATGCTTGAGTCTTTTTTTTTTTTTCCACCATTTATTCAGTGGACATGCAGTCCACCGAGAGGAGTGGTCGAGAGGTATGGGGTGTCAGATGCCCAGCGAGCCCCGCAACATAGCTCTTTAAGATTACTGATATTCAGTTCCTAGGAGCTCTCCTGGAACCAGAGGACCACGGTGTGCACAAGCTGCCTGTTATCTTATCAGTGCAAATAAGTCAAAGCTATTTAACAATACAAATGTAGAAGTCAATAGTACGCAACCGCGCAACATATATTTATTGATTGCTTATGCCTTTACGGTCTCTACATAAAATTGAGCTGCAGGTTTATATTCAGTGCCTACCGGGTAGGGAATGAGTCCTTACCCCAAGTGAAGGAGTTCAAGTACCTCTGGGTCTTGTTTGCGAGTGAGGGGACATTGGAGCGGGAGATTGGATGGAGAGTCGGAGCAGAGCGAGCGGTATTGCAATCACTTTACCGCACCATTTTGACGAAAAGAGAGCTGAACCAGAAGGCAAAGCTCTCGATCTAACAGGCAATTTTTGTTCCTACCCTCACCTATGGTCATGAAGGGTGGGTCATGACCG
>JAODOY010011531.1:0-28499 GCA_025399855.1 Forbesichthys papilliferus | reverse complement strand
AGAGAGAGATAGAGAGAGAGAGAGAGAGAGAGAGAGAGAGAGAGAGAGAGAGAGAGAGAGAGAGAGAGAGAGACTTGTGGCAGTTTGAATCCCCATGTGAAGTTGATCACATCATGTTTTTTGGGAGTTTTAATAAGACTAAACTGTAATGGCATGATATGATAGCTGTTCTTCAATGCTACAGTATGCTTTTATCAATTCAGCTGTACGCATTTTAAAGTTCAAACCTCTGACTTCCAGCTTCAGACGCACGATATGTGTAAACACGTGACCGAAAAACGTCACATTGTTCTTGTAATTCCACCGATAATTTGACAAAGCTGCCACTTTTCCTTTGGTGAGAAAAAAGTACAGGCGGGGGTCTTAATTATGTTCACTGTGCTTCCAGAACTGGATGTGCTTGCCTAAGGGGCTACTAACCCGGTTTGAAAACACCATTGTTATACAGAATAAATGAGAAGGAGGGGAAGGAAGCAGGTGCGAATGAAGCAATGGAAAGACGATATATGAAAGATTGATAGATGGTGAGAGGGAAAGGGAGAGCAAGACTCACGTTAACTGGTGCAGAGGAGAACATAATTCTTGCCTATGGCTGAAACATACAGTATACTCTACAGAGGATAAACAGAAAACACATACAGAAGAAGAATGGTGCATTCCATCGTTTTCTGGTGATTTGAAGTCTAAACCAGAAATAACTATATAAAGAAATAAATAAAGAAAACAAATATGTAAGTAAGTAATTTGTGGTAAGTATTTATTAATAGACCAGAAAGACAATTTATTTCTACATAAAATGATATCCAATACAGTAGCTGTATTTTGGATTTAATTGGCTTTATGAATTTGCCACTGTCAGAGCTGCTGCACCGGCAGGTCATCTGATAATGTTTGGCTTTATTACTGGCATAATTTCTGGTAAATTGGATAATTTCAGGTGCTTAATATTTAAGCATTTTATCGCTAATTACAGAACTTGACAATGCACTGTGAAATCATTGGCATCAGTAGTTCCTTAGGAAACCTAAGATGTGCTCGAGGTGTGGCCAATTCTTCAGTTATACTGAAATCTGTAATTCTTAATTAATAAGGTTACAAGTCAATATAACGTTTTTATTTCATGTTAATCACACCAAATTAAAGACAGAATAGCCTACTAAATATATGAATAGGAAATTATCCACTGGTATTGCACTTTATCTTGTTTAAGAATTAAGAATGACAACTGATTAGATAGTGGGCACAATTACAAGTTTAATTTTGGGATTATCAAAATGTACATTAATAATTATTAAAGAAGGGAATTTGTACGATTCTAAACAAGAATAATTAAATGTGACTAGATTTAGATCACTAAAGCCGGCATACAGTACAATATATATTTTAAATGCATTTATTTGCTGTTTTAAAATAAAATGTTTTTCTCTCAAGCTCCATGTGGTGGGAATGTCACAGGATCGTCTGGGTTTATACTCTCCCCAAACTATCCGCTGCCCTATCCGCACAGCAAAGACTGTGATTGGCTCATTGCTGTCCATTCGGATTACGTAATTTCACTGGCCTTCATCAGGTAACCTGACCCACCTACAGTGTAGTTGTTTCATGTGCACTTGTATTAATGTGTTGGTTTAGCATGTTTATTTGTACTGAAATGTCTTCCTATTCATATATTGAAGATAAATTAGAGTGAATGCCTGTAGTGACCCTAGGGTGTTAGGCAACGTCCCCCACCTCTCAAATTCAGAAATAAATATATTCAATAAATTCCAATTCTGGTGAAAGGTTTCGCTGGATCGACTTTATGGACGATAACATTTGTCAGAGAGCATTGGGGAGAAACAATGTTGTCCCTTTAGCATATGGTCCAGTGGCTTATGAGATGAAGCCTTTCCTAAACCTCAGGTGTTTTTGTAACCTAGCCCAGAAAAAATTAACTCAATTCCCAGTCACCATATCTGCTTGCACTGTGGAATTGCTTGCTTTTTGTGGTGGAACAAGTTCTAGCATAAGAATTGAGGCAAACTGGTCACGAGGCTGAGGATCCATGGTTTGAGTGCAGGTGTGTGTGGGGGATGAGTAATGCTTACTCAGAAAGCTAGAAGATGGGTCCTCCTGACATATTTGCTGAAATATAATAACAAAATAAGATTGCAGTATTAACTATATTGGAAGCAGATTCTGATATAGAATCTCTCGTCCTAGTCCCCGTGCTGAATTGTGCACATCTGCTGTGCATTATTAATTTCAATCTGAATGTTAAGCAGCAAAACTACCAGAGCTAAGGCATGGATGGAATTGTACCGTTTCTTAGTTTTTTTATTAAATCTTTTTCAAATGGCTTGCACCTCACCGACCTTAATTTGATATTGAAATAATAAAGCGGTCCAGTTGTGCTTTGTATGCACATGTGATCTACCTCCTGGAGGTGGAGGGGTATGATGTGCGCCTGTTGTCCTTCAAAAACATCTAATAGCGTTAGCGCAACACTGTTTCCCTCTCTTGGGGATGCCAAATGAAAGGATGGCGTTCTGATTCTAAATTGAAGTTGCCTTGATCCAACTCAAATGCAATTATCTCCATTTACATTTTGTCATAAACCATGCTCATTATTTTGACAACAAATGGTCCTCTCCCTCCTCACTCTGACGAGGCTTGTGATTTGATATACTGCACAGTGCGACAATATGAAACCGGTCTTTTCACACCGCATTACCAACGCCGTCTGGGAATTTTTTTTTGTTCCGCCACAGTGTCACAGAAATGTAATCTCTTCTCACCTCTTGGGAAAGATATCTTTATTTTATTTTATATAAATCTCCTTGTCTGGAGATGCACAGCAAATCAGCTGGCATGGCTCATGTCTCACACTGCAGTGCCTCCTCTGAATTTGAAACCCTAATGCATTGTAAATCTCTCTCACAATCTGGTGGTTAAGACGGTGGAAATGATACGTTGTTTTATTTCATTCTGGTCCTGTTTGTGTTGTTTACTTTTGCTTCAGCTTCAGCATCGAGCCCAACTATGATTTTCTCTACATCTACGATGGGACGGACAGCAATACTCATCTGATTGGCAGCTTCCAAGACAGCAAACTTCCAGAGAAAGTTGAGAGCACTTCCAACTATATGTATCTGGCGTTCCGCAGTGACGGTTCTGTGAGCTACACCGGCTTTCATTTGGAATACAAAGGTACTCCGGAGGCGGGAATGCGGGAAGCATTTTCATGGAAACACATATTGTACATAGCTGAATAAAGTGTTTACTTTTCTGATGTTTCATCAGTTTATCTATTTTGTTGCATGTACATTATTTGCCGTATTTGCTTTTTGGAGCTATACACATGTGCTCTGGTGTCGATTCTAGCTGTAGTCATACTGTGGCTTTAATGTTACCTTTGAATGTCAAAGCTTTTTTTGACCTAACAATGTCTTGTCTTTTGTAAACAAGACAACGTGAGGAAGCAACTCTTCCTAATTTGAAACACCTTCTTCACGGACAATTGTCTCTCTGAATGTTATTTGCTCTTGTTCCACCAGCTAAACTGCGGGAAGCATGTTTTGACCCCGGGAATGTCATGAATGGCACTAGAATGGGTGCCGATTACAAGCTTGGATCTATGGTCACCTTCCACTGCGAGGCTGGGTACTTGCTGCAGGGCTACTCCACTCTGACATGTATTATGGGCAACAGCAAAAGGCCAGAGTGGGACCGGACGAAACCCACCTGTCAAGGTGAGAGGTTACACAAGAATCTATAAATCGCAAAGTGAATGTATGTGAATGTGAATGTAAATGTACAGCTAATACCAATTGAGTAATAGAATGTGAGACCATATCCTAAGCAATACATATGAGAAACACTGTGCAGTGTGGCATTTTGCAAATATGAACATAAGGAAAGTGGCAAACACCGCTCACATCAACAAACATAGTACTACACTTTTCTCCACAGTGCATTTCGATGTGTGGAGCGGCGCCGTGGAGTAATATTGTTTTGAGTAGTTAGCCACCATTCTCAAAAATGACTAACCCTGCTTTTAAGGCCTTTATTTAATAGTATATAAGCTCTAGGCTACTCAAGGCTACATAAGCAGCTCTCCAGTGCTAATTGCATTACTTGCTGACCTTACCATCTCAACACTCAAAGTTGCCTTCAACACCATTCACATAAGTGACACCTTCGGAAGCTATTTGTTGTTGATAATTTGACAATTAGACATAACAAACAGCACCAATATATCTCTTGAACGTATTCAACCAGAACAAAGTATACTATTACTTATATACTGTATTATTGACAATATACTGTATTTAGTGATCCTGTAGACAGTAGTTGCATGTTTTCTTCCTTGGCGTGTTAATGTGTCACATGTTTAAAATACATTTTACCAGTTGTAAATACATGATGTTGTACATTATATTATGTTGTGTTTAGCAGTTGTGTTGATGCCTGTGTGCCAATTACTGTAAATGTGCTGTATTTTCCTTAATTTCTTTTAGGTTAATTAACATGCAAACATATGTCAACGTGTTAAAACGGAACTCCTTGAGTGGTGTTGGTAAATACCAAAATTCTGTAGTCACAGATCTGCAGAGATTTTCTCGATGTCCATATTCTTGCTAGCATATTTTACCATTATAATTCATAGAATGTAATGTTTGCCTTGTGCCACCAAACGCCTACAGTGCCTGTCACACCCTGCTTCAGCTCTGTCACTTTGTGGCAGGCTTGCAGAATGCATTTCTCCCCCTTAAAACTGCACTCCCCTCATAGCTTACAGTGGGGAGTAGCCCTTCAGCCGCTCCTCCACCTTTATGTGACAGATCAGCTTGGACTGCAGTGCTGTCACCACATATGTTTGATTACATGCCTCATGTGCTCCTCAACGGCCAAACCTGGATTAATTGCTGATCCATCCTTTTCACATTAGAGCCTCTGTTGCCCCCTCCCCGCACCCCCCACCGCCACGCACCAAAGCAGCCCCAGCGGCGCTCGGTGATACAGCGATGACACGTGGGGTTGGGAGCAGCTGGTGACAGCTTTTCTCTGACAAATGAGAGTGTGTTTGTTTACAGTGGAGGCTCCCCCACCTGCTGCCATGGTCCGTGAGGTCTAAAGCGACTGCATTAGAGCCCTCTTTTGCAAATGAGCCACATCATTACCGGCTTAAGATAGGAAGCCAACACAGGTGCAGGGCGCTATATGACGTTAGCCTGGGGAATGTTTTTGACATGAATGTGTGGGAGTATAATAGAATTGGGCCAACAGTGAGTAGAACGGGGCGACAGGTGATCCAGTAAGTCGCTGGTTCAATCCCGGCGATTGATCCAGGTGTCCTTGAGCAAGACACCAAACCTTAACTGCTCCCGGTGGTTGCCTGACAGTGATCATCATTGGTGTATCAATGTGTTTGTGAATGTGAGGCAATACTGTAGAGCATTTTGAGTGGCAAGAAGGTTCGAAATGCGCAGTCCATTTAACATAGCGTTAATGTTTCAGTAGCGTTTACATGGACGCTATTATTCCGATTGGAATCGGGTTAAAAGCCCAACCTGAAAGAAAAGTATCCATATAAACACCAAGATCGGAAGAGAAACGGCCAAACCGATCACAACTTCTGAAGCAGAGAGGTAGTATAACCCGTTCCATGACCTGATTGAAAGAAGACTTCTACCATGTAAATGGTTAAACCTGATGACTTCCTGGTTGCATTCTCATGCACACGTTTTGTGTGATGCTGGTAAACTATTCTTTGACAAATAACTCATCAACAATAAGTGAACACAAGTCACACAAATAGCCTCACTCTCCGAGGTAGGCCCACCTATAACTAGAAGCTGGTTTTACCATTTGCTACATTTGGGACACGTTACAATATGAGCTAGATATAGTGTGCATGATTAACATCAATTCCAATGAGTTGACAGCGCATGTAAACACCACGCCCGATTACGTGACAGCCCATGTAAACAGGGTAACCAGAAACGTCAATCGGAAAGACAAAAAAGTGATTTTGGCTGTTGGCACTGTATAAATATAGCAAAAGGTGATGCTGCCAGTTGATCCCGTAAGTACAGTGCCGTAACTCTCTCCAACCATTTTTCTCGTTTGCTCCCAGGGGTATATTTTTTTAGCAGTTAAAAGGACAAATATGGTCCTTGAAATGTAATGTCTTTGGTATTCAGGCTAAAATGCTATTTGTCAGCAGTTAGGAGTTCAAATGTGATTTTGTTTTTCACCTTATTTGCTAGAGTAGTTTGAAATGCTTACCTGTGCACTTGTGCCATTTAGAATGGGCCTGCTGATGCATTTTATTGCCTTATTTCCCCAGGTATTGTAACATGGTTGTCACTGTGTTTCTCTGCACGCTTCTTTTCCCCACCATACAGCCCCGTGCGGAGGTCGCTCCACAGGATCAGAAGGGACTGTGCTTTCTCCGAATTACCCGCGGAATTACACCATGGGCCAGAGCTGTGTCTATGACGTCTTCGTCCCCGGTGACTTTGGTGAGTGTCCCCATCATTATGTCGCACCGTTTTGCAGAAGAAGTGCGCAAGGGTAACGTTCGCTCAGTTTGCTCTGCCTACAGCATGTATCTAGTCTAACAATGCCGGAACATATTGCTTCAAATATAAACTGAGACAATGTCTGAGAGCATTGTTTGTGTTTACTGCCAGTTTTGGCTTAATGAGGAGAATGGAGCAGTTAACAGACAACGGCTGTGTCTCTGAAGAGATGCAGACTGGCTCACAAAGCTTCTCGTGGCTGGCAGTGTACTACCAAACAAAAACACTGAAAGTTGCATAATTCATTTCCCTGTAGTCCTTAATTTCCATTGCATGCATTTTAGAGTTCTGCTCAGTTTGGAGTGATACAGCATGTTTGAAGGTTACAGCTGCAAACTGTCAGGGTAAGTGCTTATTTACTGCTGTATTGATATCCAGTTCGTACCTGACAATTAAACCAACAGGGATTCAAAACAACGTCTATATGCAGTGAATTCTACTACAAAGTTAAATGAAGACAATTTGTATTGCTTGCCATGCTTTATTAAAGCTGACTACACTGGATGCTTTCATCGCATACCCTCGTGCCACTGGGAGATGCGTCCCACCGGAGGATCCTGAATCTTATGAGTCGTAACATGACCTATAAAATGGCAGGGAGAATGCAAGAGGAGAAAGCCAAATGGGTTCAGGACAAACAACATCTGATTGTGTTGACATGAAAAATGTACTGTACGGTAAAGGCAATGTTGGGGAAGGGCCAGCTGTGAAACACTCTGTGGAATACCTGGAGCGAGTGAATGCGCGGTTGCTTCGTTTAGCTAAGCGCCTCTTGTGTATACATAATTCAGAGGACCATGAGGCGCTTCAGCTAAATATTCTGTCTTAAGGCATGATGTGCTGCTCACATTGCAGGTGCAAATTTATTTTCAAGCTGCATGCTCATAAAAGACAGATTCAACCTGTGTGACAATCCAGTTGGACCGTCTAGCTCCCGTCTTACTGTTGCCAACTACTCCTGGAGTCTAGGAACCGGCGTCTTTTATATAAATATTACACAGAAATGCAGTGTGTTGAAACTACTTGCAAAGACACTTAATAAACTGTGAAAGCAGCATGCAGCAATCCCATCGGGTTTGTGAGTTTATTCCTGGGAGACCGATGGAGAACAGCTTCACAGGCTGTTGAGAAGTTACACTGATGATGAAAAACGTATTTGCTGCAGCGTGGCTTGAGATATTGTCAGTAGGGTATTCTAACAAAGCGGCATGAATTCACATGAAATGGTGAATAATTTTCTCAGAGGTTTAAAGGAGTACTTCACCCAAAGAAGAGAGAAAAAAATGAGTGTATGAATTGGTCACCACCTGGGATGCTGCAACAAACAGTTTTTTTATTTTTTTGGATGATCCCCTATCAACACCATTATGTCAGTAACATGTTAAGCTACATTTTCTGAGCAGGGATGTGAGCACACGCTTGTTCTATTCCAGCATTCCAAGTTGTGAGAGGTGAAGTATTCCTTTATGCATGCAATCCAAAATTTAGATAAAATTAGATAAACCAAGTGTTATAATTTTTTTTTTTATATTCCAGATATCAAATGCTACAGTATAAATGAATCTTAAAACTATTTCTCCTACAGTGTATGTGAGACTGTACAGCCTCCCAAAATTGGTCAGGTCTCTACAATAATGGCATAAACAACTGAGGGAAACAGTGGCACAGTGGGGCAACAGGTGATCAATAAGTCGCTGGTTCAAACCCCACTAACTCCTCACAAAGTGTCGAGGTGTCACCTTTAACCCTAACTGTTGCGTCTGATGCCATAGGTGTGTGAATGAATGCCAGGCAATCAATCCTGTACAGTGCTTTGAGTGGCCGGCAGGTTAGATAAGTTTGATGTACTGTAAGTCAATTTAACACTTTCATCTTAACCCAAAAAGCTGATCTTTTCTTGGTACTAGACACACTCTTGAAAAAGCAGCTATTGATACAGTATATTGCTTTAATGTGTCCACGCATTTATTTCTTTGCTAAATGTATGTAGCTTCTTTATCAGATTGGTCCCATATAAAGATAAAACAGAAAAGCTATTTATTAAGTAAACTTGACAAAATGCTGATTCATTGTTGTATCTAAACGATAGCTCAGTGATTATAATCTACAGATAAAGGTGTTTGTCAAGGGGGTTCTTTCGATATTTCTGGCTAGACTTTGTAGTGCAGTCCAACAGTGATAGCGGAAAACACATTTCATTGTCTTGTCTACAGGTAATTGAAATTTGTAATCCTAGGGTAGAGTATGAAGCAAGCCTCTCAGCCTGTCCCTGGCGTGACCTATGCCGTTCGCCTGGGAGACATTGTGTCAAGCTGGCTCAACTGAATGTTAAGAAGCAAATGTCATCTGGAGATACTGGTCTTGTGACCTGAGGGATATTTACCTGAGGGCTGAGCATTACATGTATAGATGTTGTGTGTCTTCAGTGAATAGATTCAGGGGATGAAACAGACATTGGTGAATGTTTTTAAGTCCGTTTCAAATATTCATGACACAGTATGTTGAGGCTATTAGCACAACCTACTCTGCCATATGACCTCTGTGTAAAGTAAACATGCATTGTACAGTAATGCATCTGCACCTAAGTTGAGTTATTTTGCCCCTATCTCAAGTCTTTACATTAATGTCATCTTACAGCATTGCTAAGTTATTGTAATTAAGGGACCAGTTGGTTGTGAGTCATTGTTTCCATGGTTCCTCACAGAATACGTGAGCTTTGTGAATTAACACATTTTATTTAGCACCAATCGGCTGCTATTACTGTACTGTACAGTGTACATTTCTCTGGCCTTTAATGTTGATTTATTCTGTCAGCAATAATGGTTGTAGTCATATTACGAAACAATAGAAATGTTAATTTATCCATGACAGGCCAACTTAGATGTGGGCACTGCTTTCAAACGTCCCTCAGGATTATGACTCCCCTTGCTTTTTCATCAGGCTCAGAACTGCTTTATACTTGATTTAATATTATTATAATTCATGTGTATTTATAGGATGTTTTTTTGCTTTAGAAATACTTTTACAAAGCAAAACCTTCAATTCCTACACACAAACCTGCACACACATGCACAAATACACAAACTATAGTACACACACTTCAATGTAAATTGTTTTGTTTTTTTAACTTAAGCCTTAGTTTATATTTAGCTTAATGGTGTTTCCAGAATGTCCCACTTTGTAAATGGTTGATAGTTTCAGGTTTGAGACACATTTTTCCTATTAGTGGAGCGTAGCTTGGTGTGTGTGTGTGTGTGTGTGTTTGCTAGGCAAACTTTGCTTAGTTGGATTAGGTTCATGCATGAGTTTGTCTCAGTAAGATGTGATTTATTTAAAAGATTACTCTAAAAATGACAAACATCAGTTACATATGTGGTTGAAAACAGTTTTGCAGAAATATCCTTCTACTCCACACCTAAACTCACATCCTCCACCCCGTTAACTTGAATTGTCACCTAGCCAGGCTTCTCTCGATTATTGAATCCCCTTTCCTTTTAATGTTTGCATTACCCATCATGCTGGTGTACAAATCAAGGCGACTGTAAGTGCGATGACGTAGAAGTCAAGCGTGTGTTTTGAAATGATGGTAGAGCTAGATCAGTGGTTCTCACCCTTTTTTGGGTCAGTGTCCCCCTGTCCATTATCCAGGTCCCTCAAAAAAGTAGTCACATGTCCCTGAATATGACTGATTATTATTCACACAAACACATGTGAATTGGTTGGAGAAGGTAAATAAAATAGTTACATTGTATTCAGGCCATGCTCAAAGCGAGAACTGCAGATTAAACTGCACATTTTTATTTTATTTTTATTCATTTATTTGCTTGGTGGGCCATAGGCTACTACGTGGTTTTATCATTGACCGACAGTTTGCGAAATCCCCCGATTCTCCCAGCCAGTCATACCCTGGTTGCAGACCTAGTTGATAGTTTAATCTAGTGTTGTTATGAATATTTGGTGTACTGTAAACTTGCCAAAAAAAACAAATTCCCCCCAAGAGAAGCTCAGTGCCCTCCTTCGTCCTCTGAATGCCCCCTGGGGGGCAGGACTGCACACGTTGAGAAACGTTAAGATAGATGAAGCAATCAGTTCTAATGAAACAGTTGAAACAGTTGTAGCAATGCCAATTGGTCAAAGGCTGTCCAATAGCTTCTAAGTTAACAAGAGGTCAATGCAGCCAAGGACTGTGGAGCTTGTCCAGACCCATTCATCATGAAGTGAATCTTGGGTTTGGTTACACCAGGCTAGTAGTCACCTAGAACAATGTTGGTGCATTGGGTTGGAGGTACTATAATGGAATTAAAGTACACATTTAACACACGTCAGTTAGGTCCTTATATATCTATATACAGTATATATATATAACTATATACAGTATATACAGTATATATATATATATATATATATATATATATATATATGTATATGTATATGTGTATATGTACTGTACATGTATGTATGTATATATGTATATATGTTATACAGCACTATATTCATCAAATCAAATGTATTTAAACACAGCGAATATCAACCAAAGTGCTGTACAATGAAATGTAAAGAAAGTAATTCAAACATAAAACATGAGACAAATAGTTGACAAAAAAATAATACAGTGCAATTAAAATAAAAACATAATTTAAAAAAGTAAAATATATAAACATAAAAAGACAGTATCACATCAAAGCAAATCTATAATTTGGTTTTAAGAAGTCCTTTAAAAAATGTAATAGTTTCTTCCATGCTTATTTAGAGTTACAGAGCCTATGGGCCTTACTTTCAATAATAAGCATAGACCCCATCTGAGAATCTAAGGCTGCTCTTATAGTCAACATGTCTGTTAAATTGCTTGAATCTGGTCCAGTCTGTGCTTTAAAAGTGATCAGTAAAATGTTACGTAAAAGCCAGTGGAGAGAAGAAGGGATATTGGTGGCATAACGCCAATGTGTAGAAACCAGTTGGAAGCGAGAGTGACCTTTGGCTAATGCCAGAAAGAATCACAGTAGATTATAATACTGATTAGAAAGAGTAGAACATTGTTCTGATTGCCATCTAGTCTCCGGGAGATAAGATGACTTAAAGGTAAAATCAGCGATTGTACGCGAATACACTTTTTGTCAAATTCAGTGAATACTCGCAGTCTACGGGCTGCCTGTTCTGTGTGCATGCTGAAAAGGAAATCTGATGTTCCTGTGAAGCTCGTAAACACAAACAAAGCGGAGCAGACTGCACCACAGAGCACCATGATAGCATAGTGTTCATAGAATATTTGGGTAGTTTTAGCTTCAACATAACCTTTAGAATATTTCATACACGCTTATTTGTGATAATGCTGATGATCCGTGAAGCCTGTTCATGCAATAAAGTTCCCTTTGCCACTGTAATCACACTTCAATCATGTAGCAGTCTTTATCCTGAAGGACGCTCATAAGAAGACCTTGGTGAATGTGATTTCACAGCTGTAATAACATTCAGTCATCACTATATCTACGCGCACCGCTTTATTTACCACACATATCATTATATTATACTAAAAGCGTGTGCATAATGGGCAACAACACTGGAGGATTGCAGTAATAAATCTGCCTGTACAAAGTTACACAGGAAGTGAGACGGAGGGAGAAAAAACATTGAGTCTTGGGGCTGGTTGTTTAGACATCAGCAGGGCTGATGGGACATAAAGAATGTTCCTGGGTCGAGCCTAAGTGTGACCCACACAATAGCTATTTCCCCGGTTTGGCCATCTGACTTTAGGCCTTCCTATTAGGATGTGCCAGTAATGCACTTGCATTTTCAATTCGTGGAGCATGGGTTCAGTTTTACAATAATTTGTTGCCCACTTTGTGTATACAGTTTAGTATTTGGGATTGTCAAACGTTGCATGTTACTATCGGATGATATTATAGGGTGTGTAATAATGTGCTACAGATATGTATATTCATGTCGGAAGTGCGACCACTCATTTTTGATACCTTCAAAAATAAGGTGGATAACAGTGTTAATGAAGGCAGGGATTGGCTGCAGCGGACAGATTTTTGTTCACCTAATATATTCTCATTTGACTCAATGTCCAAACAAGGCCAAAAGTCAATAAGGCAAGACGAAGGAACTGAGCAGACGACAATCCAGTCAAATGTGTCCGCTTCCCACATATTTCAGCTTCCTCTCTCATACAGTAAGTGCCCTCTCCCTCTCTGCTGCACCCAGAGGAGCTCTGCCCCAGGATAGAGAACTAATGGACTGTATGTGGCTCGTGTCAAGGTGCAGCCGCACTTCCTGCCAAACGGGGATGATGCAACATCACTGTGATAATAGATCATTAAAAATATATGTCGGTCGGCGTGCTGTCATACAATTCCGCGGGTTTCTGTAAATGAGACTTGTGTACGCTGTCATTGCTCTAAACCTCAGAAAGTCTGTGCTGCTGGAAAGCATAGACAATATGTACCTATTCCATAATTCATTAGCCAAAAGGGCAAACATATGCTGCCATTTCTCTTACCTTTAGCTTTTGCGCTTGTTTAAGAGTACAACACCTGGTAGGTATTTTGCCTCAAGGTATATGTAGTGTAGATAGATGATGCAGAGGCATTTATTTAGAATGGAGTATGCTTATGAAACGCTCTTTATAACGGTGCAATAAAAGTGTACTGGATGAATGTGTAGTTTAGCTTGCTTTCTGCATCTCTGACTGGTTTAACTGTAGCTGACAGTTGCAATAGCAGCCTAATGCACATACGCAATCATGTTCTGTACCTGCAAAGGGATAATTCAAATATGTGAAGGTCAGGCCCTTGTACATTTTAAGGGGGGAAAAACCCACTAATACTGTATTAAAACCAACTAATACACTAATACTGTATTGAATTTCAAGGTTTAGTTCCATGAGTAATCTGGGTGCAGTGATTCATGAATTGCTGATTCTACTTATGCAGTTGTATATTTATATTGTGCATTATGATAAGTACAGTATGCTACAGTACAACATATACACATAGTACTGTTCTTTATTTTATGTATTCATTTTCAGTAAATAATATAGTGGGACACAATATGTTTGTGGTGGCTACCACCATTTACATTATGTTTAACAGCTGCCTGCGCTATACAGTGCCAGTACTTATATTTGTTCTACTCGTTTTTAAGACCATCGCATACTAGTCACTTATGCACCGCACATCCGTGAATCATGCTCATATACTGTAGTACCATACCGTGTGATTATTTCACAAGACATTAATGTGACGCATTCCAGGAATGCCTGAAATAGGCTTTTTTGGTCCTAGCATTTGGATACCTGTGCTGGCCGTCATATTTGCCAGGTAGCAAGTCTCTAAGGCCGTCCCTGGGGGCCGCCCACCGTTCACTGTAGTAGAATACTGTACAATATCTTCCCTGCATCATTTGCACTGTATGGGTTAGTTGGAAGAATTAACCACAAATGCACTAAACACAAACACAAACCCGCACAGGCCAAAAACACCCACACAAACAGAAGGGATCTACTGGGTCATGTTGATTCATTCTGTAAGCGGAGTGAAAGAGACAGATGTTTGGCCGTGTTTGTTGACAGGGAGCCATTATAAGATGATGACATTGCTGGTGCCCATCGTATCATAACAGTATCTGTAGCACATGCCCTTGTTTGTGAGAGGACGACGCTGTCACAAAAGCCAGGATGAAATATTGAGAAGCCATGTAAACTTGTGGATTCTAGCCAAAGTTACTATTGAGGAAAGAATAGCAACTGAGCCCCTCTCTGTCCCTGCTTTTCCAGCTCCAACTATTTTGCATTTGCCACATGCACATTTCTTGATACGCCCTCTATAGATGGCAGGGTAGGCAAGGACTCTGGTTGATAAAATCCCAGTCAGAAGTTTATGGGTTCAAGCCCTGGACTAATTTTAAAGATATTTTGGAAAATGGTGTCCACTCAATAACCACTTTGTAACAAATGGATTGCTGATTGAAGGGGTTGAGGAACTATTTGTACTGACAGTAAGTAATGGATATAATGTTTTCTAATAATACTTAAAAACTGTTGCTGCATGAGTAACATTTCCTCTTTGTTACCAAGACTACACTATAGGGAGAGTTAATCTCTGTGGGAGACTATAAATTGAAGCCCAAAATGAAGTATAAAACTACTATGTTTATATATATATATATGTATATATATATATAAAAACTATGTTTAGCATCATGCTACTTCTGCTAGCTCCGGGCGATAAAGCATTCATCATAGCCTTGCATAAATTAGGTAACAAGTTTATAGTGATTTATTGACTTAATAGCTGAACGTGATTACAGCAGAGGAGCAGATTGGAGTCATGCTTGTCTAGTTTTGGATTAGAGAGAGAAATGAGTAAAACTACTTGTGACTGCGCTTTTCTGTGCATGTGTGTGTGTGTGTACTTTTTTACTATGTGAACAAAGATTTGACTCTACTCTGCATAATGTACCGCTATAAAAAGGAAGCTACTTCTAATGCAGGAACAATTCTCATGCCAGTGTTTGCTTAGATGTTGTGTAGATGTGCGTGTGCACATGCGTGTGCGTATTTGTACACAAATTCAACTTTTGCTGGCAAAGTTGATTGGTGGCTTGGTGTTGGAGCTCACACTGAGGCAGAGTCCCTGTTATCCTTGAGAGTTTTATAGCCAGCCTTGCCCCTCTAGTCCTTCCTTCTATAGTCCTACTCTACTTTACCCCTACTCTCTCACTCACTCTCTCTCTCTCTCACTCTTTCGCTCACTCACTCTCTCTGTCTTTGTCTTTGAGAGTTCTGTGGCTGGTATCGTACTACAGAGATGCCAGAAGTGCTCTGTAGCACTACAAAACGAAGATGACAGGTAGCTCCTCCATAATGCATAGCCAGAAGGACAAACATATGCTGCCAGCTTTTTATTCTTATTTTCTTACCGTTTGCTATTGGCGGTGTTAGGAGTGTCTTTAACACATTTTAAGATGGGCTGTGTACAGTATATTGCCTTAAGGCAAACGTGTTATAGTTAATAGTAGCTCAGGGCATACTGAGCACTTATCGGCTCTTCACAATATCGCCCGAAAATATTATGACCTGCTATGGATTCCAACGATACATTTTGTACCTTCTTATTCTGTCTTTAGTGTCCATTGTACTTTCTATAGCAATGCTCTCGTAAAATGCTGGAAAGTAAAAGCAAATAATTCTCACCATTGCCTACAGTTACATGTTGGAAATAAAAAATAATAATAAAGGTTATTTGCGTGTTAAATAAATTGCTAGATCAGACGAACAGCCCACTTGCCAAACTATAAAACTATTTTCCTGTAGCTTTCTTAATGAACTTGACGTGTTGTCTGTGCTGTGTATTTGTGATGACATTGAACAGGTACAGACACTCTTTGACACCTATGAGAACTGAAGCCTTGTTGTAAAGCAGTGGTAAAGGCCACAAATGAAGCCTGCTTGTCAGAGCTGACAATGGGGGTGGTATTTCATACTAATTTGCTCTCTCTGTTCATCATACATCATACCTCATCATTAGGCGGGTGGGAAGCGACCGAATCAGAGAGACAGAGGGGTTATGGTGTGGCAGGAGGAGGCGGGGGGGGGGGGTCAGGTTCCAGACCCTTTCTGGGCACCCGCGGGGGAGATTTACACTGTTATTTGACCCACTGATAATGGACACACATATAGGCACAGTGGCACACACAAAACACAAACACGCACATGAGCATATGACACACACACACACACATACACACACACACACACACACAGGTGCCCTCACTGTATCGCGGACCACTGATCTAACCGGGCCATGTCCATTCATTCAGTAGGGAACAGAAAATCCGATTGCATTCAGGGCCATGTACACATCATTATAATCAGGGGTGGTTAATTGGAAATAGTCATGCGGCACATTATTTACATATTCTTTGATGTTCATTGTCACAGGTTTTTCCTTCTTCTACCCACTGCTCTTGACAGGGCATACATTAAGTATTAATTATTATTTGCATTCTGAACATTGCTTGTATTTGCCATGTCCTTTTAGTGGTTGTTGTCAAATTAAATTTGAAGTCAAGTAAACGAATATCAGGATGCCCTCAAGAGGGATTGAACCATGTGTTTTCAGAGGTGTTTATAAAAGTATTATATAGTATCAAACTAATATGATAATAATAAAAACTGTCACTGTCATTATGTGTTATGATTTCATTGTTATTCATCATTCGGAGAGGGTTTGTGTCAGCACAGATGCAATGATGTATTTAGCCACTGTCATTTAAGACACGGGAAGGCGACGTTTCACAGTAGTTGTGGCTAACTGCTTCTTAAAGCAAAGCAGACAACTGGATAGATGCAGTATGTGACTATTATTTTTTATTGGCTTGTCACACTTTATAATGAGATGTGTCCATCTTCTTGCTTTCCAACCTTAAGAGCTCTATCCTGTTTTTATTTAATGCCATCGCATACTGTAACTGCGTTAAATAGAAAACACTTTAATTGAATTGTTGATTACTAAAGTAACAACACATACTGCATGTGGGAGTACAATGTATGACTGGGTGTGATTCATGTATAGAGACCTGAAAGCCAGCTAATTGCATCTTAACCCTTGTGTTAGATCAAGGGCCATTCTGCTGAGAAATGGTTTTGTGTGAGGTTAGCTCATTGTCTACACACACCTAGACACAGTTGTTGAGACATACAAGGTAATGCAATTAAATATGTCGTGTAAAGGAGAGGAAAAATTAACCCCTGTGTTATCAAGTCTACAATCTTTAAAAAGCAACATTGATTCACAACATAATAGCTAATAATCGCTTGCTCTGCGATAAGTGCACGAAGAACATTAGGAAAATGCATTCTGATGTATTTTCTTCTGTTTCCTTGTTGTTTTTATTCTCCTTCCTCTCTCTAGTGCTGTTTGGCCAGTTTGTGGTGTTCCAGACCTTGGCCAGTGATGTGGTTGAGATATTTGACGGGCCATCCACCGACTCCCCTCTTCTCTCTTCCATCTATGGTTCACACTCAGGTACAGCAGAACTTGTGAAAATCAGCTTGTTGTATTCTGAGCAGATCTTTTTTCTTAAAGTGTAGCTGCACCCTGAGTTGTGTTTTTTGAGCTGGTAACTAAATAACAAAACTGCACTGTGATGAGACACATAATGTACATGCTGGAGTAAATATTTACAAAAGTCCCATGCTTACAGTATAAAAATGATTTTGATTATATGGTCTGAAAATGGCTCTGCATGTCATCATATCTGTCATATCTGTTAGGCTGGCTTGGCTGGTACACTTGGTCCACTTTAACTGACATCTATGGCCGTGTATTGGTTTTATTAAATACAATACAATACACATAATGCAAAGACAACATAATTTCAATATCTCAGTTCAAATTAAATTCCACACCCATGGAGTTTAAAAGCTGATTTCTAAGTAAAGCCTAAAGTTTTTTTTTTTTGTATAATCATGTTATAATTGTACATAATAACTTGATGATGTCATACGAATAAAGTGCTCCAAGATTCAAATACGTTCTATTAAACAGCTAGTGAATTATAGTATCACACTCTCTAATGCAAAATGTGAGAATTAGTTTCTCCAAAGATTGCAATGTGGTATTTGAGTCATATTTATTGTGTTATTATCAGAAACAGAAATTTATTTCAACATTCTCATGGTCAGAATTTAAATAATGGGGAACTGTGTGTGGGTGTGGGTAAATATACGGAGCGCTTAAAACTTTTCTTTAACGGGTAAGATATAAAAATGGAGTTATTCAGAACATCAACCTTTATTTATTATTTATTTGTACCACTTCAGGGGAAACACTTCCCTTGAGTTCAGGGAACAAGATCACACTCAAGTTTACCACTACAGGAGCAGAGACAGCGAAAGGATTTCATTTTGTTTATCAAGGTAGGATTTGTTTCCCTCAACATATTCCTGGCACGACTTAAGGAAACGCTTTTCCTTCCATAACCGCTCATCTCCTACACTACAGTATGCTGGGCTTAGCTTAAACAACATGTTAGCCTTGCATTAATCTGCCCTCGCGTAGAGAGGCCTGATGATTTGTGTACCGGCGACTGTGGGGCTGCATGACTGAGCAGAGCGGGGTGGCCAAGAGAGAGCCTGTGTTGCCACAGCTGACTGCATAGACTGATGATCTAAGAGGAGATTCAGAGAGGCTAAAGCATTTATCTCTGCCTCCCTATCTCTCCCCCTCTCTACCTGCCATTGCTCTTCCCTTCTGTCACTGTATGTCTCACCCTCCCCCCCCCCCCTCCTTCCCCCTCCTCCAGCCGTGCCGAGGACCAGTGCCTCACAGTGCAGCTCGGTCCCCGAGCCGCGGTTCGGGAAGCGCATTGGGAACGACTTCAGCATCGGCACGGCGGTGCTTTTTGAATGCAATCCAGGCTACACGCTGCACGGCTCCATCGCCATCAAGTGTGAGGCCGTGCCCAGCACCCTGGCCCAGTGGAACGGCTCCGTACCCACATGTGTGGGTGAGTGGTCCCACGCAGGTCCTCCGTTATGTACAAGCACACACATTCACATGTGTGGGTGAGTGGTCCCACGCAAGTCCTCCGTTATGTACACACACACACATTCACATGTGTGGGTGAGTGGTCCCACGCAAGTCCTCCGTTATGTACAAACACACACATTCACATGTGTGGGTGAGTGGTCCCACGCAAGTCCTCCGTTATGTACACACACACACACACACACATTCATATGTGTGGGTCAGTGGTCCCACGCAGGTCCTCCGTTATGTACACACACACACATTCACATGTGTGGGTGAGTGGTCCCACGCAGATCCTCCATTATGTACACACACACACGCATGCACACACACGTGCACATGCACACACGCGCACATGCGCAGACACAGGCTCAACATTTACATTCACGCTGCCTGGCTCATCCCTCCAATCCAGGCAGACACACAGAGTGTCACACATGTCAACATGGATGCACCAATACTGTTCATACTGTACACTGCCATTTGCCTATATCCGTCCCGGGTTGTGGAGCATCCAAACATCTTCCTCTTATCTGGGAAGTAAGGCTTAGGGCAGCAGGCAGGGATAAACAGAGAATGCATTGGGACTGACAGCCGTTTTAAATAGCCAACACAAAAGCTGACACACATATAAACGTGCTTGCATATGCACGGTTGCACACAAGCTAATGTAATCCGTACAGCCATGATTCACATATTGCCAAACCATGCACATACACAAGCATGTATTGTGCCATGCTGTAGAGCCTGTTTAGAGCGGTATAGATTATCATTTGGTGAGACATATTGATGTCAGTCTACGTGCCAACACAGAAAATGCTCTTTGTTGGTGAGCGCTGGACGGTTCATCAGAATCCATGCTTGAACTCAGAAGGAGCAAGGGTCATCTGAGTTCACCGCCAACCAAGAAATAGCGGTGGCACAAGCATTCACATTTTAAAAATTGATTTTTATCTGGAGATTGAATCTGGCTCAAGCATCACCCCCAGCGGTGGTGTATTTGTCCAGAGTAATGGATATAGTTTCATAGCAGCTTCAATAAAATACAAAAAAACACCATGGCTAATTACTCAAGCTCTTTTTATAGGATATGACTAAGATGAACAGACTCTGCTAATTTGTCCTGTAGCCGTGTTTCTGTGTTGTAAAGTTACTTTCCCCACCTCCCTTGTCCAGCTAATTAAAATTGGCGAGTAATGCTATTAGTTTCTAGTCTTGATTCATGAATAATCTTTGTTAAATATGATATAATTAGACTCATCTCAGTGAGTGCATAGTGTTTACTTGGTGACAGTTAATTTGATAGGACAATGTGAATGAATGTTTGTCCATTCTTGCGTCATTTCAAAGTTATGTTTCCAAAGTATTTTGACTCACATGCATGTAGGTTGTAGGGCATAATATATTCATTATTTAGCTCAACTGTGTATAATATAATTAGCCTCATTCTTTAGTAATACAAATCAATGTTTATATGATTGTATATTGCAGAATAGAAAGTATATGTGCATTTGGACCGTACAATCCTGAACTACAGTACAGCATGGGGATCACGATGGGACACAGGTGTCCAACAAAAAACACCTGGTGGCTCAGAATGTATTTTCTAAAAGCATGTCTTGTAGTATCTTTCTCAAACCAGTGAAAATGCCAGTCTGGGTCTGTTTCCTGAGCTGAGCAGAGACCAACCTTTGTTAAGCGTCTGCTAGGACCTGCTGTTGCTACAGTAGATTAGGTCACATACTATCACTCATGTTTGTCAGGTACATTACATAATAAATATACTATAAAATACTAGCCGCCGTTCACAGAGCGCACAGCACTACATGCATATGTGGGGTGGATAGACACACAACCTACGCGGAACAAAACATTAATGGGCTGGAACGGATCAATTAAAAATCATCTGGATAATTAGTAGTAGCTATAAAGCAGTAAAAAGTAATTAATTTTCTTTATGCATTCAATATTTTAGACTTGGCTATTATTTTATCCATTTACCTTTAAGGGGGTAAATGTAGTAACCTTCCCTCCATTAATGCTAAGGAAAACTCATTATATTTTGGTGTCTTAAAGATCAATAGATGACAACTGTAAAAATGCTGACCCATTGGCAAACCCCTGCAGTTTCTCAAACCAATGCCTCAGAAATATGAGTCATTCAGAATGGATACAATTAGACTGGCCTGTTGGGTAAATCAGGCCTTATATTGTATGCTTTGGTTATTTTCACTGTTACTAAGAGCACAACGGTATGGTCAGTCATTCTAGAAAACATTTAGCTAACTTAGTACTCAAATCACAACAAAAACACTCCTTTTTATACTCACATGTGCTCCTTGGAGAAAAATGTAAGCATAACGCCCTGCTTTGCCACACAGTTCTTCATAGATCTAGCCTTAAAGTGCATTAAATTGCTGCATTTAACTTTAAATGCAGCAAACTTCACATTTTTCTTCCGGGGGAGCATGGCCCCGGACCCCCCTGAAAGGAAGGCCCATTTGCAGCCAGGAAGAACCCTGTGGCTAATATCTAGGTTAGCACCTGCACTGTATGATTCACGGTTTTTATTTTAATGTAGCACCAAAGCATGTTCACTGCCAGTCAGATATACAGTATATTGTACTGCATATACCACAGTTAACAGATAAATACGATTTCAAACATTATTTAGATACCGGTCTTTAGATATGCGGTCTAACGCATTTGCACATCGTATGATATTGCTCAAAATTTGTTTTAAGTTTCCTGCATTTCAGTACTATCTCTATATTTACTTTATTCAGCAGCTTCTTCTATCCAAAGTGACTTATAATGTAGTTTTGAAGTGCATGTTTCAGAACATGCGCCTCCACCCCTGTCAGCCTGCAGTAAATATGATATATGAGCTCTGGAAAGATTGATATGGGTGGGGAGCATTTAACCTTTATGGGTGTCATGGTCTCTAATATACCTCGACCAATTACATTAACTTTTAGCTCATGGGACTCACAGGAGCTGTTAAGTTAGCAAAGCAATTTGCTCTCGAATGTTTTGATGCTCATTGTAAACTCGTCCTTATGGTAGACATGGGAATCCTGAACATACAGTATAGGTTTTAAGTTCCTTTGTGTGAGGGATTCATCAGTAAAACCACTGAATATTTGTGTCTTTTCAGGATATCTACTGCCTGATTTTATACTCCTCTTAAATTTGCTTTATGTGCAATTACTTAGCTGAGTCCTTAATAACTTTACAATTTACAACTTATGTTTAAGTATGTAGTATTGGTTTAATCTAGATTGATGGATTATGGAAAATTATCACAACATTGGATTTCCATCCAGAAAGGTGACCAGAACAAATAACCTGATCAATGTAATGTGAGCTGCAGGAGCATGCCTAACGCATTTTTATTTTACATACTGTATACAGTACTTCACTGTCCCTTATATGAAAATATTATACAGTATTTGTAATAGAACTTGCGTATGTAAATGTATATTTAGTTTACTGAGATACAAGAAAACTTAAACAAAATAATAAAAGTAAAAGAAGTTCTAGATTTTTGACATAACTGATGCAAGGAATGTGTGGCAAACCGAAACGACAGGTTCTGAACTGAAATCCTTACATATAGCCCCATCCACAAACAGGTGGCCTTTTAAAGCATAAAACCAATGTTGCAATGCCGCAGAAGTCTAAATTCCTTGTGTTGTCTGTGAATATTGCTCTAGTCTGGAGCACTCGACCCTTCTTTCCCCAGTCCCCAGAGCACCCAAGCCCCCCCCACCCCCTTCCACCTCTGAAATGTTTTACAGCCTTGTCTGTCAGTTGACCTACATCACCTTTTGTTTCCAGAGGATAAATCTCAATAAAATCCTCCAAGCCAAGCCATTGTCTTTTCAGCTGTGATGCAGGAGATAGTTTTCGATATATAACTATCGCAATGCCACACACGTTGGCTGTAGATGACTTCACCGTACCTCTAATTATACTTGTGTGCGATTACTCCACTGTGTGATTGCTGCCAGGTACATAGGACTCATTTTCTCTAATGCTTTGCTTGGAAGGAGAAAGATGGCAGAATCATTTTGGCAGCATTTTAAAAGCATGTGTGGGAGGGTGGATATCCACTGTGAAATATTGATGACTATGAAATTGTAATTAGTAGCATATTTTCTCACCTCCATCTATTACCAATTCCATCGCTTTGAGATGGTGTCTAAATTGGAAAACGCCATTTTCGCTGGCCGCTGAAGGATACTACAGTGGTTGTCTATGACCCATACAGGTTAAACCCTTCTCCTTGACAGGGTAGTGTCAGTGCCTTCATCAAATGTCATAAGTATGACCTCACCTTTGAGTGATAGAATGCTGCTGGATCCTAAGAACATGGCTTTGGATACAATACCTGGACAACCTTCAACAAAAAGGGTCTGATTTACTCAGAGTTCTGGACTGGATACACGCATAATATCAGGGTCACTTTATTTGTATTTGTCTTACACGTGAAAGAAGTATACATTCTGTGAAAGTTATATTTATCACTTCTTAAATTGAAGTAAGAAAGTACATGGTCGCTTAACATGTGTCAGACATACACACCTGCTTGTGACAGCATAACAATGGCTCTCCACTGTTTTAAAAAAAAAAAGGGGATAATGTTTTTTAAGCTTCTCTTCTCAAACTTGTTACCATAGAGATTTAGCTATTATGTTCCCCCTAACAGGCTCATAAATCATCTCTTGTTCCAATAATGAGCTGGCCACAGCCAACATTTCACTGGGAAATGGAGGAATTCTATTCTGTTCTTGATCCCATTTAACACTCTGCTGGGTTGCTGTGAGCAAGGCTCTGGTACTGCACACCATTATAGACAAAAGTTGTCCCTAATGACCCACAGAGCAAAGCTGGCTGTTTGGACAGATAAAATAAATGAAATTACTCCTTAATAAAAAAAAAATATATAAATACAAAAATAAACATAAAATGATCTACCCTCTCAGCACGGCACAGGCATACAGTACTATAGGATCTAGGTGATATTTCGAGGTGGTCCCATGCATGCAATGCAATTCAGGGACTTTTGACTGGAAGACTTGTATTATTTGAGCCGAGGCTACGACACTGCAATGTCAATATCAAAACTTTACTCATGCTTAACTTTACTGGTATATTCTCAGAACAATATTTTGTTTTTAGAATTACACTTTAGTAACTGACACATTTGTTTCATGAATAAAACCCTGGTGCTTGTGTTTAGATGTAGGCTGAACCGGTTTAGAACTTTATTTGCAGCCATCAGACTGAATAATTTATTGTTATCTTACATACTCTATATATAGTGTATGGAAATGATTACCACAACAGCATTCTAAATATAAAATCATATAATCCCATATATTAGTTTGGTATACAGTCCTTTGTATGTTAATGTTCAGATTAGTATGTAACATTAGTGAAGTGTGAATATTTAGTTTTTTATTGCTTAGTTTGCCAATCTGGCCATATGATAGCCATGCTGTAAACCCATCTGCAAAACTTGCCTTTTAAAATCCCACCGGTGGAATTTGATGCTGGTATTCACTTGTGCAACAAGACATCAGCATGATAGAACTGCATGGCAGAATATCCTCAGACAGCCATACATGATTGATGAATCTGTCTGTTACTGTAGAACAGCAAGCATCTTCTTCAACAAACAAACACACACACACACACACACACACACACACACACACACACACACACACACACACATGCATATTCCATATAAAAAATGAATTTTCACACATGAACCTTATACATTTAAACATGGTTTAGATGTATAGATTGTTTCCACTTTCTTTCAAATGACCCCCCAGCTTAATATTTCATCTGTCGATGCAGAATTTATGTCACTTAATGTGAGTTTCACACACAGGCTGACTCTCTCTCTCTCCTCTCTCTCACTCTCTCGCTGGCTCTCTTTCCTTCCAGTTCCCTGTGGCGGAGTACTAACTGAACGCAAGGGCACCATCCTCTCCCCTGGATACCCAGAGCCATATGCCAACTATCTGAACTGCGCCTGGAAGATCTCGGTTCCTGAGGGAGCTGGCATCCAAGTAAGAGACGCAGTTTAAGATGTTAGGAAAAGAGAAAAAAAAGTTTGATCAGAGTTTAAAAGTGTTCTGGGATGCATTTACTTTTCAACCTGCCTTCTCCTGGTTATTAATGGGCTAGCTACTGTATAATGCCCTGTGCAAATGTTTTTGAAAAGTTAACATGTTTCCCTTCCAGATCCAAGTTGTGACTTTTGCCACAGAGCATAATTGGGATTCTTTGGATTTTTTTGACGGTGTTGATGCCAACGCGCCGCGTCTTGGCAGCTACTCTGGTACGTTATTTACAACTCAATATTAATAATAATAAATACATTAACTTTTTATGCAGAACTGCAAAAAAACATTTAAGTTGTGGTCTAATGTATACTATATATTATGTGATTATATTATTTTGATACGGTAGTATAAAAATATATAATGTGCAGTAACACATGACGTTTTCCCCACACATGCAGTGAGAAATAATTGAAAATGAGGAGAAATCTTATTACTCAATAAATGCCTTAACTCCCACGGAAACCTACATGTGGATTTCAGTCTCACAAAAGAATTTCAAATGAATCACCCACAAGTGCTGTGCTGACACATTAGCATACAGTATCCTCTATCTTATTGATCTGTGATCTGTTTCCCGACCATATTGGAGAAAACTTTTTTGGCCTTCTGGAAGGATTGTTTGCACTATACATTTCCTTCTGCGGTGCTGGTCATTGTTCTGTCCTTTTATTTAACCTTATTATTTTGTGTAACACTAGTAACCCATGTATTTGGTCAGAAGGTCCATTTTGAATTAACCTATGATAGCTTGAAACACTGATACTGTCTACGGATTTAGTCTTGCATTAGCTACCATTTTTAAGGAGCAGGTGTCATATTTCTCAAATGGCAGATATCTCCAGAGTACAGCCCTATATCACAGCATAGGGCACAACCATGGCAGTTGGAGCTAGAGGAGTTTAAATAGCTAGCAATACATTTCATTCTCAGGGAATCTTTTGATTATATGTACTGCAAGAGTATTCATGCAAATTTACTCATGGCATACTACCAGAATACCAGAACATTACCTACAGTATCAGTAATCCCAGACATACTGGATGTTCTCCAAAATGAATACCCCAAATGTAAATACACAGTTCTATAGTGTCTGGTAGGTATTTAAGATATTTCGGTAACACTTATTTGAGGTTTGTTCATTAAGACATAACACTGTCATAACCATGACACAACACCTATCATGAACATTAATGAATGTTTATGACTGTTATAATAATAAAAAAAATAATAAAAATAATGACATGTTTAATGTCAAGTTGACATTGTTTGGGATCTGTATTTGTCATGACAACTTGTCATTACCCAAGACAACATAACCTGTCAATGCCTTTGTCATGACAACTTGACATTAACGAAGGCAAAATAACCCATTGAATAAAGCTTTATGACATATTTATGACAAGTGAAAATGTTGCCACTGTAGTTGAGTTAAGGCAAAATAGTCATGACACATTTAGAAATACATTTGACAGAGTAATACAATGTAATGACATCTCAAAGTCAAAACTTTGTTTAATGTCACGTCAACATGACAAAGACATTGATGGGTTATTTTGCCTTGGTTAATGTAAAGTTGTCATGACAAATACATTGTTGTGTCATGGTTATAACAGTCTTAATGAACAAACTTAAAAGTGGTTCAATAGCAAGTTCTATTTTGAGACATGTTTATGTAGTTGTTAAGCTAGTTAAGTTAGTAGCATGTTTTACCAACGGTAAATTATAATTTTATAACCACACTCAAAGTAAGATATTTAGCCACAGAACAGGTCTGGAGTTATGGAGCTTCTAAATAAATGCTAGTAGCAGTCCATGCTTAATAAAGTGAATATCCAGTATCATGCCAAAGTGTGTATTGTAATGACGTACAGTACAATACGTAATTGCAGGAACGACCATCCCTCAACTGCTGAACAGCACTTCCAACAATCTGTATCTGACCTTCCAGTCCGACATCAGTGTGTCAGCCACTGGCTTTCATCTTGAGTACACAGGTATGAGGAAAAGTAGCGACAGCCTATCCATCAATGTCGTTTGGCCTTTGCACCTTGTCTGTATGCTTCTGTGTGTGTGTGTGTGTGTGTGTTGCTGCCACGGGACTCCAGCTGGTGTGTCCAGGTGTGACAGCCGGAGAGATGGCATGTCTGGCCCGCCCAGAGTGAGGCGCCTGATTGATCAGAGCACTGTCTCAGCCGGTGCCCCAGACTCAGTGACCGTGTCTCTAGAATTTCCGTGGCTTGTGTTTTCTGCCCTTGCTACCTGTCGAGCCGGCCGCCTGACGCAACATCCTCTTCCCACTGTAATTACTCCCCCACACTTTACAAGAGTCCAGTCCCCTCCCCTGCTCCGAGCCTCTGAATGTCTTGCTCTCGCAGGCACTCAAATGGCTTTGTCTGCGCTGTAAGTAGCCCAGCCCCTCTCGCACCTCTCTGTCACACAGTGGAACACCTTTTTTTCTTTTTTCCATTTTGCTTCTCACTCAAGACGATAAGCAGTACTCCACTCTCGCTCTAGCTCGATGGGTCGCCCTCCAACACACATTGTGCCCATGTTCTTGAGAAATGCATGTGTATTCCATATACAGTCTACAGTATGTCTTGTCTCTGTGTGATGGTTTGTTTGTACAGACCCTCCTACACCCTGAAAAGTAAAATGTCTCCCTTTGGGAGAGACAACAGTGTAGTGCACTGAGTAAAAATAACCCAATGGTGGAGCACAATTAGTGGAGAGGAGTTGAACTCCTTTTGCATGGCAGTGACCTATTAGCAGCACAGGCTATGTCGGGAGGAACATGTTGGGATACCATGGGAGGATAGGCGTCTGAACCCAAGACAAAACAGGTACAGTAGATGGTGGGTGGCAGAAGCAGGCCAAGAGCACTGGCGTAGCATGCCTCCAAACGGCTCTCCCCGCTGCTGAGTAACAACTCCGCAATCTAGTCTGGCGCAGTTGGAACCCCCCCCCACCCCCCACATACATACATACACACCCCCTACATCCACCACTCCCTGCTGAGACTTACTGCTGCCATGTCTCACACTTTACCGTCGCTGCTACTTAATCTACCGCGGCCTGTGCCAGCCAGGCTGGTGACTTGGGGCTTTGGCGTGGGTGCAGCATTTTGTCTTCTGTGTGTAAACACCCATGTGTTTTTATATTTTTATATGTTGGGAAGGGACATGTACTGTAGATGGCAGTATTCCTACCTTTATTTCTTCATTGTTTCCACCTAATTCGTATGTGTGTGTATATATATA
>JAODOY010011521.1:2329-28503 GCA_025399855.1 Forbesichthys papilliferus | reverse complement strand
GGTCTGGCATACAAGGTTTATGGGATGGTTCAGAGTAATGCATTAAAAATCACAGGTATGTGGTCAGATAAGCAAGTTTCATCCAACTCAACATTCAGGATAGGAAAACCTAATGATAGGACCAGGTCAAGTGTATGGCCCTTGTGTGTAGGGCCAGCTACAGATTGAGTCAGATTGAATGAGTCCACAAGTTGTAGAAACTGGTTTTAACCAGAGGCTTTGATGGACAGCATACATGAATATTAAATTCAGGATTCAAATATTGTCAGAGTAAGGGACAATCAGTTATAGAAAATCAGAAAATTCACAGATAAAGTCCTTGTTGTACTTAGGGGGGTCTATACAAGTGCACAAAGCAGTGCTATTTTAAATACTTGCACTTCAAAACTTGAATACTTGTCAACCGGCAATAGTCGGCATTTAAAGCGATTCTTAAAAACGGTCGCTATGCCACCACTCTTGCCTATAGTTCTGGGAGAACTAAAAAAGTCACTGTCACTGGAGGAGATTTCAGAGAGAGGGCTGACATCACCATCATCATCACCATCATGTGATGAAAGAAAGTTATTTAAAATGAATGTTTTGTTTGAAAGTGATTGCACATTCACCAAGGCCATTTTGATAGGGGTGGGCCTATCCACAGTCAGCGGCGGCGCTGCAACTGTTTGATCATAATTAAAGAATCGGAGGTTACCGTAGTGGATTCCTCCTCTGCGGAAACCATACAGTTTTGCTGTTAATAAACAGTATGGTAGTGCCTTGTCCTGGTTGTCTAAATCCACACATTAGGTGGCGCCTTAATGCAGATGACCGACTATGTCTTCTGACATCTGTACTTATTTGTTGTCTGTGCAGTACATCTCACATTCAGCCTCAAGCCTGCTAGTCTGTATACTCAGGTTTGAAGGTATTGTACACTAGCCTGTTGGTATATTTATGATGCTACATCTGTGCATTGTGTTGCTTTTTATTGCGTACACTATAAGACATGCAGCATGTGTATGCGTGTCAATGTACAACATGCTCTACATGTGATTGTGACAGAATATAATGCGTGTGTGTGTGGGTGATATCGACCCTTGCATCACCTCTTGTTGGAAAACTGAAATTCCATTTATCTTAAACCAAGTCTTATGTGGAACAGAACAAAGAAAATGCCTGTAACCACAGCCCCCATGACTGCCTGCCTCTCAGCCTCCGCTCTGTCAGTGGGTAATCACACCAATAACTTTGACTGACAGACGGTGATGTCCCGCCCATCTGCAGGGACCTTGGTGGGAGCGATGAAAGAATTCCTTTTAAATTCAGCAGCTCTATTTGCTAAACGGTCAGAGACATATTTTGGACATGCCATTACATACTAGTTCCTTTGTCTTAAAGACCCCAACTGTAATTTTTGACAGACTTTTCTCTTAACTAGATTGGCTATCAAAGTGGAATAATAGGTCAGAGGCGGTTGGTTACAATCTGGAAATTATACCAACCTGAGGCAAAATCTGACTGGCTTCTTTTACGCCAGGAATTTTGGCTAACTTACTTGTCAAAGTAATTCCAACCCTTTCAGGCCCAACCACAACTGACCACACAATAGTTACTATAGACACACTTAATGATCGATTTACAATAGGAGACCTTTACAATTACAGGATAATTAGAATAGCCTAGTTTGGTAAGAACTGCATACCTCTGAAAAAAGCACCATAGTTACAGTACTGTAACTATGGTGCTTTGTACTGTAACTATGACCATTTTAGAGGCCACCACAGACTCTGTTTTTAGTGGCCTCAAAACCCCCTTATTTAAGAAAGGTTTTTGTTGATACCTTTTCATTTGAGTTTTTTCTTTGTATTGGTCATGTAGCACTTTGGGATTTGTTGTTTTTTAAAGTGCGATACAAATAAAATGTATTATTAGTACTGCAAAGATGACATTGATTGGTTTCTCTCAACTATTCTAGTACGGGACGGTAAGATACTTTAACCTAACCAGTGTTGGGCAGTAACTAGTTAGTTATATTTTTTCAGTAACTAGTAGTGTAACTAATTACCATTTCCAAATTGGTAATAATATTACTATTACTAATCCAAGTAATGCTGCATTTCAAGAACGATATTTCTGGTCCTAGCTAACTTAGGGTAGGCTAATTGAACCAACCTGTCCAATCATCTGGTTTGAGAGGCTGCCATGTTTTCACTTTGGCTGATTGTTGACTCCTAAGGTTCATTATTGTTCAAATAAAAAGGATTCAGTTCTAATATGAGCTGGCTACATAGGTTGTAATTTTTCAGAAGAGGCGAGTGATTGTGAAATTAATATAGTAATGTAACTAGTAACGTAACTAATTACTTTTAATATCCAGTAATAAGTAAAGTAATATTACTTTTTCAAGGAGTAATAAGTAACACGTAATGTATTGCTATTCTTGAGTAACTTGCTCAACACTGAACCTAACCAATGCCCACTACATGATTGGAATAAGGACACTAGTTAAAATGTCCATATATGGCAGCAATATTTCCTCCACAAACAGATGTAGGCCTACCTGCTGTAAGATAACTTTCACTTTTAAGCAGGCACTGGGTCCCAGTCGCGATACACATAAGAATAACCTCACCGCAGCTAACAAACAACTCTACATACCTGCTGTCATTATGAGGAATCTGAACAGCAAATGTATGTAAGGCACTTTTAGACATAATTTTGAGTCAGGACTGAGTGGGCGGTGACAGACCAAGCTTGACTGACAGCTCCCCATGCCCGTTTTGTGTCACGTGTGTGCTATTTACATTATTTAGATAATGAAACTTCTTATATTAGTAATGCAATGACTGGTCAATATTAATGTAAAAATAATGTGATTTTATTTTAGAAAACCGTACGTGTATCAGCTTGCAGTCACACATTGTACTTTCATCTTTGCATGCTAGCAGTCCGCATATAGAAAACACAATAGAAAACACAATGACACAAACATTTACCTCTTCAGCCCACAAACATGTATACACGCAAAATACATCAATGAAATGTTTCATTTGATTTTGCAAATATTGTAGGTTTGTGTAAATTAGTGGGAAAGGCCAACTGGCAAGTTATTTAGCAAGTTTGGAAAAATACAAGTTGTTGAAGGGTTTCTAGTCACAAACAACATTGCCTACACTAAATATTTCTGAGGATTTAACAACAAACGTCAGCCCTCACTCTACACATCAAATACATTCTCACTTTAGATGCTCAAGTACATTAAAGTGTTTACAACTGATAACTGAGCATAACAGAATAAAAATACATGGAATATGTCCCTCTAAAATTAAATAAAACTGCAGGTGGGTGCAAGGATCATTGCATTTTTTGCGATACAGTATATTTTCAATACCTTTCCTTACGCACTGTTGTTTCAGGGTAATGGACCACGGACTCACATATGGGGGAAAGCTGACATACCACATACATTAACCAGCCAGGCTTTCCCACAGGTGTGTGCCAAGAAGAACAGTCCTGTCCTCCCTCCAGAATCAATAACCTTGCATTCTCAATGCAATATCCCAGTCGCCATGCTACTGTTAAGCTGCTCACAGTAAGTCTGCCTGAAGCTTTGTCTTGATAACCAGCATGGAGACCAAGTGACCTCATCATCAACACCTTCTTTTGCTCTTGAAAGAACGTCTGACGCATTTTACCGCAACCTCAACATAAACACTTTACGGGTGGGTTATGCATGCACTGCGTGATTAACACTATTGAAGATAGAGCAATGTAAATATTAGGCGTGCATCGCAAGAATAGCTGCTTGCATTCAGCGGTTGAGATGGGAAAGACCATATGGGCATTCATAAAGAAGATGTAGTATGAATTTACAGCTTCTTGTTGGGGAGCTGTCACAGATGCCATCAAGACAGCGTTAAGACGTTAAGTTTCTATCCTTAATATCCCACAATGTTAACAGTGAAGGCACTGATTGGGTAGAGAAACAGGCTGTATAGACTACTACGGTACAGCTGTCAGAGTTTCAGGAAGACAATATAACTGCAACACAAACTACAATAATGTAAAGGAATATACAATTTTTCTATCGAGCCACATTCATCTATATTTAACTATATTTGGGTGTCCCGGGAGAACAGTATTGTAAATGTGATGTGTTCTTAACTGTGTTATCTGAGAAATACTGTGATTTGACTGCAATGTCACGTCTGACATATAGAATTGGGTTTTGTATTGGTTTTATTAGTCATAAACCCACTCAACACAAAGGACCACACACAGCACTTAACAGACATTTTAAATAAAAAGTTAATTTGCAGCTACGTGTATTTCTTTCTGAGACAGTGGCAATCAGAGGACCAAAGATTACATTATCATTCATTTCCATTTTCTGATTTGAGCCAAATCATAAAGATTAGCACTAAAATAGTGGGGTATTATTAGCCTCTACCACATGGTAGCAATGTTTTGCATTAGTAGCAATGAAAACGTCAGTGAACTATGACATCCGTTCAGGTGAGTACAGGAGCAGAACATTTTGTTTTATTATAAGCTAACAGTGCAAGTAATGATTTCTGTTTGTCTTAAGACAGATAAGAAAAGTGATTTAGACTTAGAAAGCAGTAACTCAAATGTTGCTGGATAAAAACTATTATAGGATGTACACAATCATGAAAAAAAAAAATGAATCAGACACCTTGCAAAGCTCTGTGATGGTCATGTGACCAAGTCCATGTGTTCATTGGAAATGAAATACAAAAATGGTCACCTCTTCCTTGATTTTGCATCCTAGTTCTTCAACCCAGAGGACCTTTCTGACAGAAGACACTTGGTCATTTAAAAAAAATCAATGGTGAAGACAAAGGCAAGTTTCTAAAAAGAGTAAAAAACATCCAGGGTCAGCAATATTAATAACGCAATAGGGGTCTTTTAATATTAGCTTCCATACCCTTAGACATTTTAAAACATTTGATGAGGAATTCACTAAATATATCATAATACTAATAATCCAAATGTATGTAGAACATATAATTTATAAACCATTTAACTCACTTGATAATACGTTAAAATACTGTAAAATTATGTTAAAGAATTATGTACATTTTAGAAAACTTGAATACAAATATTTAAATGGAAAATATTTAAAAAACAGAGAGAAAAAAAGGAAACCCCCTTAAAGTCATCCTAAATCAGTTAAAAGGGGTCCCAGTCCACTGATTTATAATGCTTACTAATTCTATTACCAAGAAGTGAAAGCATACTGTACCTTGAGGTTGACAGCTCGTGACCTGATGCCCCATGTCCATTATCTGGAAGAGCTTCCTCTCCGCTCCACAAATCTGGTTTAGCAAAACAAGAGAACATTTGATTAGTAGGTGGTTTTGGACATAAATTGATGTGGCACAAATTGTCATGCAAAACCCACAGCCTTCCAAAAATACAAACACAAACAATCCCGCCGCAGTGACAGACACAAACAAATAAATCCAGAAAATACTTGTTTACATCTCAAAGACGACATAGTCTGTATTTTTAGTTCTTGTTTTAGGGGAAATAATGTAGTTCTTAGCTCTATCTTTGTAGTACGGTGCTGTATGAGCCTCACATGATTGTATTCATACAATTTTTTATTTATTCTATACTATTAAATCTGCTGAATGCTATTTCTGTTGCAAAGTGTTGCATAACCGGCCTTGTTCTTTCTGAAGAAAATCTCCAAATTTTAACAAGCAACAAAATTGCTTGACAAGTATATACATTATTAATATATGGTACTGGTTATACATTGTATATTATTATATATTGGATAACCTGCTGTGTCTAAGTTGTCTCGAGTGACAGAAACAAAACAACAAATCTAAAATATGTTGATATCATGAGAGATGTTTTGAGACCGCTGACAGACAAACATGATTTTCACCAGGCATGTACATCCAGTTGTTTATTAAAAGACCTTGGCCGTATAAACATATCTTAAGACCGGTCCCTCTCAATATGGCAACTGTCAGATTCAGAACAAAAGACACCTGACCCAGCTAGACACATCAACAGTATCCATGTATGTTTGGACCTACATCTCTTTATTCTCTCTCCCTCTCTTCTTGCCTTTCATCACTTTGCCATCTGCTTGGGAAGTTAAACAGTTGGACTTCCCGACTGGAACTCAATACCTGGAACAGGTATGCAAACGCCTCCATACTATTAGTCTGAGCTGCCTGAGAATTAACCCAGCTGCTGTCAAGCTGGATGTGGTTGTTGTGCTGCAGCACTCACAGAACTGCTCCATTTTGTTGTTGACGTAACACTTGCAGCATATTCTATTGGTCCACGTTGTTTGAGTCACCTTGCTAAATGCTAACTGTTGAGGCTAAACTGAGGTTAAGAGTATTCTCTTACGCCGTCTTTTGTTTTTAAGTCAGGTAAGTATTACATTCAACCAATTTTCTTTCCCACATAAAAGTGTATTCATATAAGTGTATAAAAGAATAATAAGAATGGAGAAGGATGGGTTCATAATGATTATGTGGTTTAAATGTTGCTAATGTGGTAACACTAGACATACACCTTAGGCATCAACATGGAAAAAATGGATTTCACATCACCACAAAAATCGGTTTGGAACCAGAAAAACATAAATGACCTTCACGGTATTTTAAACAGTACCACCCACTGAGAGAATCCATCACTGCCCCACCTAATGACAGCCGTGTCTGTTTTCCATCACTTTTGCTAGGAAAGTACAACCGTGAGCCAGGCAGATGTAGCCTGTGGCATGAGGGGGATTTCAATGGCCTGATATTCTGTAGCGGGGATTCACCGTCTGAATACTGGCTCCCTGCCCCTAAAGAGAAGGCCTGTACTATTAAGAAGGTTTATACACACAATGATGTTGAGACAGTTCGGACCCTCCCACTGGTCCAGGACGCAACACTGTCAGTCACACTCACTCAGTTATAAAGTCTCCTGTGTCTGAATTAAATAAAACAAGTGAGGGTTTTGTGGCCGACAGTGGCACAGCGGGTAGAGCAGGGCGACAGGTGATTAGGTGCCTGAACCGGTTCTTATTTGTTCATTGCTATTCATTATTATTCTTCACAGTAATTTGTTGACTGTTCCTAAGCCGCCAGCGCTTGTCAGTCATCATAGTTATTTGTTGATGGTCCCTTAAAGCTGGCATTTGTCGTGTTTACACTTTTACAAGGCAAAATCCATAAGCCATGTAACTTATTTTATTTTATTTTTTAACCCCCGTTTTAAAACTAAAACGTACTGTATTACTGGCACCAAAATGTGCATTTTAATTCGGACCGGTAGGTACCGATCATATATGAACCGGTGTCATATTGGCACCGGGTTTCGGTACCCAACCCTACAGGTTATCCATAAGTCGCTGGTTCAAACCCCGCTAACTACCATACTCACCAAGTGTAGAGGTGCCCTTGAGCAAGGCACCTAATCATAACTGCCCCCGGTGCTCAGGTTGCATGGCTATTGCCACCATCGGTGAACGATGCACGTGTGTGTGAATGGGTGAACGTGAGGCAATCCTGTACAGCGCTTTGAGTGACCAGAAGGTTGGAAAAGCTTAAATAAATGCAGCCCATTTTGACAGGCAGTGGGGGGGGCTCGGGACACCTTATTGTAATGTCACACTGTCACCTGTCCATCTGGACACAGCACAACCCCGTGAAAAACTTACACTTGAGTCTGTCGCATGAAGTCGGCAAAGTGCTCATCTGTGGTGCACAACTCCATAATCCTCAAACGATCTTGTATTTCCTGTGCGGAGAAGGGGGGTGAATACGTTGAAAACGAGGGTGAAGCAGAAAGATTGTTAAAGCCATAATCAGCGACGCTGGAGAAAGGTTATTGAAATCTGAGCTCGATCAAAACAAAAACACCTCTCCCTTCAATGCCATAGGATGCTTCCTCAGAAGCTCCGCCCGCCACACTATAGACACACATTGCCACGGCTATGATAGTGTTGTGTGGTGCGGTCTGCACCGCTTTGTTTGTGTTCCCATTTACAGAGCCAGGGCTGTGTAGAAACACCATCTTATTGAGCACACACAAAGAACGGGCTAGCTAACTGACCATGAGTAAATATTTGCTGAATTTGACATACAAAGTTATCTTACAATCGCTGACTACATCTTTAAGAGACGGACAGACAGAGAGAGATATCAAGAAAGAGGATTATGTAATAGTGCCGGTCAGATTGTAGGGTCAAACTTGATGCGGTTGGACTCAAATCCATCCAATCCCCTGCTGTCACTGTCTGGTGAAGCCATTTATCTGATACTGCTACACTGTATGTACCAGCGGTAAAAATACACAACTGGGAATCAAGCTTTTGGAGCTGAAAATAAACCGCAAACCACGTGTCAACACAGCCGGCGTACAGTACGTGGGCAGAAAAGCTACGCTGGTCTAATCTAGACAACGTGGAATGGGAAAATTAGTCTGATACACCACCGTGAATGAATAGAAGGTTTGGAAGGTTTGGAAGGTTTACCTAATCATAGCAATTGCAGCATTTAAAGGTTGATTTAATTTACTAGATTACATTATAAGATGTGGTCTTTTCACAATGGCAATGTTTATTTCCATTGGTTTGCATTTTAGACTGTTGTTACTGTGGCAAAATGCATTTGTAACCAATAAAAGCGGTTTGTGTGATAAGATCCTGAGGTTTTTGAAAGATTTACACCTGGAATCCATAAATTAGCATTGCACACATGATCTCACAACAATAACATGGCATTGGATGGGGTTTCGCTGATTCCACGCTAGGAAATTCACTTCACATAAATAAGGTTACCTGCTTTTGAGAAGACCAATGCAGAATTCACACTAAGTAATTTTAAAAAGAGACTTTGCTAGTCTTTTATCAAAGGTTAAGAGCACTTCTAAACCTACAGTTCCCTTTCAACACCGTACCTCTTTTGTGAGTGCTGTGTTCTGGTAGATGCGTTGCATTTCCTTGATGGCCAGGTCCTTTGAATCCCCCATGGTGGTAACGCCACTGTGCTGGTGGCGGCCATTATCGCCACAGCGATGGCAGACTGTGGCGCTCTCGTACATCAGGTCGATCTTGTTGGTGTTCTCCAAGGCAGGGCTGCTCTCCATACAGCTAGAGGACAACAGAACAAGACAGGTGATCATGCCCTCCCCCTCACCATTGTGTTTTGCCCATCCTGCAGTCCCGTCAGCCCTTCTCCATTCCATATCTCCACTTCCTACATTCGCCTTGTTTCTCTTCCTTGGATTCAGCCTTGGCTTGCGCTTGTTGAAATGAGTTTACAGTGACTACATTTGTCTTCTAATTTGTATACGTGGTTGGTTCCTACAATACCAATATACTAGACTAAGGAATACAATCCAATGGCCATATTTGTGTCAAGGCCCATTCATGCTTCTGCGTCAAAGCTACGCCCCAACATACGGCTAGGGCGTGACCTACACGTCAGTAGGGTATGGCGTAGGCTGACGTGCATCTCTCCAAAAACAACTACGCGTCCGTCTGCTGATTTGATGCAGAAGTCCTGTGGTTGAAAGTCCTTAGATGCCATTGTCGTTGTTATAAACATTCCTAATTCCAAAGCACTACTCCGGCATTTAAGGGCTTGCATCCATGAGACTTCTGCATCGAATCAACGGACGGATGGGAAGTTATCATTTTGGAGAGGTGCGGCTGGCGCCGTAGGCTGACGCATAGGATACGCCCGATCCGTATGTTGCAGCGTAGCTTTGGCACAGAAGCATAAATGGGCCTTTAGTGGTAGATACAACGACAAATGCAAGTATCCCTCCAGCCAGTCCAATAAATGCTCAAGAAATGAATTGGATAAAATTGCTTCTGATGGTCTAGAGAAGGAAGGGTCATCACTGTTGCAAAAGAGTCTGCCACCACTCTAATATCTCTCTGTCTCTCTCTCTTTCACACACACACACACACACACAACTCACATAATCTCTATTAGTAATTTAGCAGCTAAGATTTATTGGACATATGTGGCCACAACAGATGTTAAATGAGAGATCTGGGTGCATACACATATTAATTGGTTCCCATCAGCTCTTCAGAACCAGACATAGATGTTGTCAGACTAGTGTTGACATCAGACTTCCCTGTAGCGTGGACTCCCTTGAGCTACAATGTGCAAACAAGACACAGATGGTTAAGTCTTTTCTGTGGGGTGATCCTTGTTCTCACTAAGAGTTAGATTGTGAAACCCTGTAAGGGATGTTCATCTAAAATTCAGGGAAATGTGTTAGACGTTATTCAGTGACATGTGTAGTGCAGTAAGCCTACAGATAGCCTAAGTACTCTTAATCATTTAGCTGTTGCATGAATGACACATTAGACAAATAATATGTTTCTTATTAGGACTGATGCTGAAATGAGTTATATGGAATTAGTAAATATTTAAATCTTACTGAAGCTTACTGTTTATGTTTGAAACATAATGTAGCTGTAGGAGGACAGTGCGCGCTCTCTCTCTCTGTTTCAAACTTAAACAACTTTTATGTAACACAAGGTTATCAATACAAACCAATGAATTTCACTTTAAAACCGTTTTGATTTTGGCAATAAAAAGCTATGTGATGGAATCACCTTCATTTGAAAGAGTTAATGTAAGGTCTTTGTGTGAGCAAAGTGTTAGCTAAGCCTCCAGCCTTGTCATTCCTGAGCTAGATGGGCTTTGAAATGTCCCTACTGGTTTCATCACAGTAGCAAGGGCGTGACCCCACAGGCTGCAGTCCAAACCTGATTAAACCAGTCCACCGGATTATACCTGCCACATGAAATGACTGCGTTCTTACTACAGTACGGTAGGCGTGTTGGTGTGTGTGTGTTGCCAGGTTCAGACGTTCAGGAACCTTCGCAGGGTCGTGAACTTTGTGCCAGCTTTCATAAAGAGACTTAAGCCAGTGTTATACAACACAAACACACACACACACACACACACAGAGGAAATGCAGTCACTTTCTAGACCCTAAATATAGTCTACAATACAATTTATACCAGCCATCCTTAACTAGTGGGCCTGTGTTTGTGTTTGGATGAATTGAGGTGAATGTAAAAAGGGGGGTTTATTGGATTGCTTTGGGAGACATGGTATGGAGGCTGGAGTGTTGGATAAGCTGTAAAAAAACGTGGTTAAGTCTAAAAAAAACACCTACTATAGTGTACCTAGTGGTGAGTTATCTAACGCTGTAGCGCATTACTGGCCATTCAAAACAGAGTTTGCATTAACTAGTAGACAGTTAGCTAACAGACAGTTAGCTGTTCAGCGGCCCTCACCGTAGGGGGTCCTCGGTGTCGGCCTCGTTATATTGCTCCCGCAGGGTCCGGACCAGGAAAAAGATGATACCGGCGGTCACCAGGAGGAAGCCGGCCACCGACAGGATGGCCACTCCCACAACGAGAGGCTCGGAGACGTACTCCTCGCAGTGCTCCCCGCGGTACCACCAGTTCTCCCCCACGCGACACCTGTGGCCAGACCGCATTCATTTACAATGTCTCCATTATAATGAGAATGACATTAGTAACAGGATTAGTGAAACAAAGGATCAGGTATAATATAGTTGGCAAGGATGCTTCATAACAAATTGGCGTATTCCCAAGCTAAGCATGTAAACACACACGAAACCCACACACCTCACCAGCTGAGAACAGCCACACTAAATAACTGACGTCACCTGCTCTGGTGTTTAGATAGCAGTGCAAACATACAGTATACAGTATGCCCCCTCTGTCCTCTTCAATAACAAAGCTGGAGACTGCTGACCCACCTGCAGATGGCGCCCTTGCCAGGGACGACGTCACACTTGCCGTCGTTGAGGCAGAAGTCGTGCTTCAGCTGGCAGATGCTCCGGCAGGGCAGGCCATCCACGCTGAAGTAGCCCGGGCTGCACACGCACTCGGCCTCGCCCGACCACCGGTTCACCGTGCACTTGGAGAACTCGTTGCACGCCTGGAACTTGCAGGGGTCCGCCCTATCTCCTGCGGAGTCACAATCAAGGGAATGAAGTCCGCACGTACACATTATACTTATAAACAGTGTACTGGATAATAATTTTATAATTATTGTATCATTATTCAATGTGTTTGAAGTTTAGCATCAAATGCAGCTGTGTATGTACCGATATACCGATAGATTACTAGTAAGTGATACACACTAAGATTATACACTTTATGTCAAATTCACCAAATATCTCCTTGCTGCAATCCACTAGCTCTGGCTCCTTAAATATGAACACAAAGAAAGTGGTGCAGACTGCACACAACAACAACATCCTAGCCATGCGTGTCCAATGTGTGGGGGCGGAGCTTCTGAGGTAGCACCCTATTGCAGTGATGGGAGAGGTGTTGTTGTTTTGATCCAGTTCAAATATCAACAAGCATTCTCCAGAATTACTTACTACATCTTTATATGGACATTTCTCCACATTTGTGTCCAGAATTCTCCTTGCGGGTGGAACCAGCTTTCCAAAAGCATTACTCTTTAAGTTTGATGATTTTCAAAACACAGGCACTAAAAGGTAGGGTCAGTCATTCTTCGAGCTCGAATCGCATTCCTCTGCGGCGGTGCCTCACACGGTGAAATGCATTTTGAAGCAAAGCGTAGTGCTACGGCTTTGTTAACACGAGCGGTGTTCTCCACTTTGTTTGTTAATATTTACGGAGCCAGGGCTGTGTAGAAGTATCAGATGATTTTTTCAACACGCACAGAGGTTTGTGGAATTTATTAAAAAGTGTATTAGCTTACATTAGCTTGCAATAGCTGACTTTACTTTCAATTGCTGTTGGCACCAACTGCCCACATGGATGCTGATCGGTTGGTGGTTCTCTACCCAACTAACACAAGTTCCCTGTCTGTGCTCTGAATCAGCCACAGATCTCTTTACAGTACGACGATCACGCTTACATTTTCATGAAATATCTAATGTTTTCATACCTTGTCCAAGGCATTGCACTATTTGACACTTTTCTGCAGCACAGAGATCCTTTTTCTTTCCCTGTGGCCTGCTTAATAATGTGGAACAGTGCATTTTGAGTTTTTTATTTCTGAAAGAAAATACTGTTTTCATTGGGTGGTTTGTTCAATGGAGTTGGACTTATACCCTAACGGTTGATGACTTAAAAATTATACTGACATTATATTATATATAAATTATACAAGTCATTTGCATCGACTATTTAGGAAAATCTGTGTAAAATATCACTTTGCATAACAATTTGGAATGCGGTGTAAAGCTAAAGTCTGGGAAACAGCGCGGTCTAACTGCAGTATTTTGATTGACAGGCATGATGACCATCTACATAACCTACTGACCAAATCAGACATTAAACCTATAACTGAGGAATCGTTGGGAAACTTAACAACACAAGTCTAGCTGTTGGCACATATTGCAATCTGTTAAATAGGCGGTGATCATTGCTTCAATTAAATGGAAGACAGAGCACTGTAGTAGAATTGTGCTGAAGTCATGTATTCAGACTTGTGAGCGACACTACCCCGCTTCCTGACAGTGCTGACATGCTTGTAGGGGTGCAGTACATTCAGCACAAGTTGCTTATGTGACATAGTTCTAATGTCCTTATGCAAGAAGCTGAGGCTTCCGCCCATCGTACGCCGCGCACGAAGCTAATGCGTGTTCGGGACGGTTTCTCCATGATGCTTTGCACACTGCCACACTTGCCACTCTCTATGGACGATGGTCATGATAACCGCTGCACTGCATAGATTCAGTGATTGACATCAGAGCAGATCGACCTCAGCATGCAACAGGTTTATGCAAATCATATAGGCGGCGCGTGCAATATCAATATGGTTTTATAGGGATATCACTTGAGGAGTGTACCTTTAAACTATTATATTCATTGTCCATATTCCATCCATGTACCAATACGACCAAGACAGGATAATGGACATTTCCCTTCCTTTTGCAGCTATGCTTGCATTATTGCAAAGTAGAATTGTACTTTTCATTTGCAAATGTGTAAAGTGTATGTGAGTAGAAAACATTGAATAGGCTCAGACAGATCATTCCAACACAGCTGAACAGAGATGGACATCATCACATTAAAATCAGCCATGACGTGATCTGGATTCACCCCTGACTCACTGTGTTCCAGGCTGCGATGCACGTTAAACCCAGACAGATTAGCTCAGGTATTAGAACACAGCACTCACAGCACGACAGAATTAAAACCATAGACATGTTGTAAACATCGTATTTCTCAGAGGCTAAAGTATGTCATCATATAATTGTCCTTCATGGGTGGATGGGTAGCACAGCATATCGGCCAAATTAGCAGACCCAAGGAAATGTGCTAATGTGAGAATTTGGTATTAGATGTCCTTGGCTGCTTGAAAGTCAGAGGAGATGCACTGCTGCTCTGTATGTGCATGTTTTTCCATCATTGTTTTTCCATTCTATACAGTTTTCAAAGGAATTTAGCTTGGCAGCTGTTGACTGTGCTACAACAGAATTTAATTATAGTGATTAATTCTTCAAATTAGATTTTTCCAAAAACACAAGATGTATTTCCCAAAGGAAGAGGAATTTTCACGTTTAATTAGACCTCAGAAACAGGCAATGTTTTGTTAAACGCAAACTAGTCTGGCTTCAAAATGTTGTGGCAAGAGACTAAATGAAAAATAAATGTTGAGTAGAACTAATGAAAATATATCACTAGATTTTCCTAACTTGTAGCAATTACTTTGTTTAGGGTTTTAAAAATAGAAAACTTTGATTTTTAAAGATTTATACACAAATTAGGTGGGTCCTTGTGGGTCCTATGAGTAACCTCTCAGGCACACACAGAAACTCGTTTCTAGGTTAGGAGTTTTGGCGCCTTACTGGGTTAAGTAGGCACTAACAGTGCCAGGGTTTGTTCTGTCCTATGTAGCATAATGGGTCCAGTGTGACCGTACCACAGCCAACTTATGAGTCAAAAGCTTGCAGAACTTAGAAATATAACAAACAAAAACAATTTTGACTCTCCAATATGACTATCCAAATTATTATTCAGTGAAGCGGCTTTTTCTTTTGAAACTATATCTAGTTGGCCACAAGTGCTTACAACAATCTTACCTGACTCAACATCTAGGGAGTATTTGTCGATTGCCATGTTCATGGTTTGGTAGGCTGTGTTGGCAAAGTCCTCCAGGATGAGGTGGACCACTGTAGCAACACCTCGCGTTACAGGCTGACCAAACCTCATCCTGCTGTTGACCACAATGCTGCCATTTCTGAAGTTCAGGATCTCCAGATTCTGGAAGTTACTAAGGTTGGACTGCAGATAAGGAACCAGCTGCAGGCATGTGGCAGTTGGGGATGGGGGGTGGGAGTAGTCAAATACATGTTAGGTCAGTGCAACAGTACTGTTGCAAATAATTTAACATTAACATGGAATGTATATTATATGTGAGTGTTCTGACCAGTCTTCTAGCACTTTATTTGTTTTATTTTATATTTTAGCCTCTGGTAACCAATAGCAAAGGCACCTACTATAACCTTACATTTATGTTGTTGGTAATATCACCAAAAATGTTTTGTTGTACTTCCTTTCTCTAATTCCCATTGTACTGACCAGTTGCAGAAACTGTTGCTCCAGGGACTTGTACTCTGCAGAGCTCTTGTTAAATAGGTCCTGGGAAAATACCATATTGGTCACCCTGAGGCTGAAGAACACAGTCAGTGCTCTGCCAGGTCTTGCTGGCAAGGCAATTGACTCTTGGGCCACACTGGAGAAACCACTACTGTCACCTTCCACTGATTTGCCATCATAACGGAACATGTCAAAACTGACGCTGATGTCTGGGTTGTCAGAGAATCCTTGTTCAAAGGGTTGGACATCAGCGGTCACCGTGTTATTCCGCACCTCATAGTTCCCCTGATCTGGAGAACTGGGCATTAAACGTTTACCAGAATCTGGGGGCTCCTCAGAAGGTCCTTTTAGGGGGATTTCAGGGGACATTTCATTTGAGTCCATCGCAGCATTGTCTTCATTTGTTGCTGAAGCATGGGGGAATACTTCAGTGGTCCTCAGCACGGGCTGGTAAAGCGAAGGCAAGACTGTTGGCGTGATGTCCGTCTTGTTTACAGTCACCACCGAGAGCGTTGGATGAGGCACCACAGAAGAAGGCGTGCCGGCTAGGATAGTCTTCGCGCCCTTAGCCTTGCTCTGGAGAGTTTCTTGGTCTTCAGGCGCTGTGTCCGACACCCGGGTGAATGGAGACTCCTTCTCAGGCGAGAGGGAGATGCTGCGGTCTGAAGTGGCAGGCACAGTGACGACCGGATCGTCTGTGGCGGTGCTGATGGCTATTACCTCATCCTCAAACATGTCCTCCACTAAAAGATCAACAGCGGGGGGTGCTGTCGACATAGGCTTAAGCATGCCTTTGGGTTGCTCCTCCAAAATCTCAATCTCAAAATCTTTGGTCTGCGGCACAGGGGAGGCAGAATTTTTAGTCACCTCTTGAATTTTCGACGATTCTGCAGTGATCGTGTCAAAGACAGACTCTTTGACCGGAACCCCCTCCACCTCCACCAAGGCAAGTGAGTCCATACCAGAGTGGGCGGTGCCCGTAAACTTTGTGTCAACAGCCGTGGAAGCCTCAGACTCCACACTATTTTCTACCGTTTCTGCTACCGGTACCCGAGGGGAGGTTGTGGTAGCTACAGAAACCTTAGCTACCACTTCAGTAGGTTTTTCCATCTCATGGACATCAGCAAAGGTCCCTCTTGGTCCTTCCACTGTGTCTGTGGGCCCTGCCAAACCAGGGTCCTTGTCCATGAGGGTGTTAGGTTCATTAGAATCTGTGAGAGGTGCGACAATGGTGTATGCCTTAGTTGGGTAAAAGCCATCGTATGTCGTAGAGGGCTCCAGCGTTTGCATGGAATGTTCAACGGTTTCCATGGTGAAGAAGACGGGAGCTTGTTGTGTGGTGGGGATGTAACGTGGGTCTGCGCTGATGTCCTGCGGGACCAGAACCCCATCCAGAAATGGTTCTTTGACTCCTAGTGCTTCCAACTTCAGTTTTTCTATGGGAACTGTAGTGGTCATAGTCATCTTTATCAATGGAGCCACGGTGGACTGAGCTGGCTTCTCAATTAAGTCTTTATCTTGAACTGGAGGTTGAACGTCAGGACTCCCCTCTTCCTCATCCCCCTCCTCCTCCTCCTGCATCACTTCCAGATCTGGTGGGGGGAGTACTTCAACTCCTTCCTCGTCAAACTCTGTCCTTTCAGAGTTCATTGTGGCCTGCGGGGACCACGGATCGGCACCCTGGTCGTCTCCAGAGCCAGAACCGTCACCCTGACCCCCCTCACTTGGATGTGGTTTGGGAAGAGGGGAGGTAGAGGAGCCTGAGCCATCAACCATGCAATCTCCACTGGGGGTGTTGGTCACTGGACACGGAGTGTTGTTAAAGAGGAACTCCTCGTCTGTGTTTCCATTAACTGTAAACCATGAATGTAGATGGAGAAAGTCAAATAGGATGGTCTTGCATCATTATATGATTAGAAACATTGCACTGAATTAGTATTCTGACCAATAATTACCCAAACAATGCGTTTACTCACTGCCTTGCGTGGAACCGCTCAGTAGGGGGTCCAAGATGTTATCTGAAGGTTCAGTCAAGGCAGGCGGAGTGCTTCTCTCGTCTAACGTGAACACATCATTTTTGCTTGTCAAGTCAGTCTGCGCCCCCTTCCACGGGCCCAAGGATTCAAACAGCTCCTTTTTGAGGAACACGTCTGGGCCTTCTTCGCGTCTGGGGGCATCCGGAGGCTTCTCAGCCACAAGTTCATTGTCCTGGTAAAGGAATTCTTTTATTCAGATCATTGTAATGTACGGTTTTAATATAATCTTATCAAATAGCAGAAATGCTATTGTTGTTGACAGTGGTATTGCTAGAACATATAAACACTTTCACATAAAAACTAAACTTGTTTTTGTCAGAGCCATTTCATTATAAATGCCTTTTTCCCCTTTTTAGAAGTGTAAGTTGCATTTATTGTTCTAGTTCTTTTTATGCCTGTTAAATTTAATTTGGTTCAGGACTCAGGGCCTGTGAACCTAGTGGGAAAACAGTGTCAATAGAGTTTGACAATTGTGTCTCTGGACATTTTTTCTTTTAATATTAAACATTTGCAGGTGTAGTGTAGAGCTATGGCATATGTCCGTCTTTGAAAGTAATCAAATAAAATGTAAGAATTATCGTTTCCATTTGTTCTCTGGTCGTTGTAGCTCTAACCCCTAATAGTTTCTACTGTAGCAAGTTAATATTACTTTGATCCATGTACTTAGATTATAATTTTAAGACCTTGAATATTAAATTAAATGATTGGCTAATATCAGTTGGTTGACAGGGAAAACAGGCTGCTGTCAATGGACCAGACCGTCCAAATAAACAGTGTTGTCTCTCAACCCAGTCAGAAAAACAAAGCTTTCTGTTCTGCCTCAAGGGCATCAAAACGTTTTTTTCCCTTTCACTTTACAATGAATGAGAATCAGATGTGCTCTACTTAAACTAGCTTTAGCATACATGTGTGAGGGCACATGTTCTAAAAGATGACTCAGAGAAGCAGGACTTCTCCCCCGAAACCTAAATGTATGAAATGTAAGGTTTATGAGTGTTTCGGGGTGGCATTATTTCTACATATCAGCAAAGCACATAAAGCTTGTTTACAGACTTCCAGAGCACTCTGTGTCTTTGTACTTTGAGAGGTAAACAGGCAAACGTACATATGGTCCCTCCTTCCTACCTCCTGCATTTGACAGCTAGCATGTACTGTCTCATACCTTTTTACAAAGCCGCATGTCCCCCCACCACCACCACACACAGCTTACTTGTTTACTCTGATAACATTAGCCAAAATATTTTCTTGAGGGGAGCCGTCTTATTATAGCTGGCTTGTGTCAATGCTAGCCCTGTTACTGAGAAATCCACAGCCATCTGCTGGAAATCTCTGTCTGCAGATGTGGAGCTATTTATCAAAGCAATCCACCCTCACTTTTAACGATGACTAACGATGTTTAGTGTGACCGGCCGTGTTGGATGAGAAGTGCTCTGCCCGCTGCTCTACTTTGCTGCCATTTAAGAACATTTCAACACGGAGGGAATCTGATAGACTCACCATGATGCTGGAGGTTGCAGCTGGTCTGGTGCTGGGTTTGGCTAAAGGCAATACGTTCTCCTCTAAAGAGAAACGATGACAAGATTAAAGATCCATCCACATTACTTTATGTTATTGCACTTTAGGACATACAGAATTTCCCAAAAGGCCCTAAAAGTGCTTGTGAGGGCATTGATGCATATACAACATGAAGAAAGCAAAAGATTTTTATACGTAAATGTCGGAATATTGTATAATATAATGCAAACGTTTAATTAATTGTATTATATACTCTTCATTTTTAAATACACTGTATATTTCACTGTATGTGTCCAAGGTCCCACTTGGCACCAGACCAAATATATTAGTATCCTTGTGAATCTAATAGTTTTCTGAAAATATACACTAATTTAAATTCTGATGACGGCAGCACATCCAGAAAACATTGGGATAGTTGTAAAACATAATTTGTCCTTTACTAATACTTATTAAATGTGTGGGCACTGAAAACACCCGTTTGTGAAGAATTAGAATTGCACCTCTCTTCCATTATTTAGGTCTTCATTTACACAATGGCACAGAGCCTTCATTGCCATATTGTGTGCTTCATAACGCACCTACTTTCTCATTCAGGTAAAGGTCTGCAGACAGGACCAATCTAGCATCCCCTCTCTCTAGCTCCTACTGCTTATAAGCAGTTAATGCAGTTTGCTTGTCCATGGAAAAGACCACATATGTGCAACACAAAACAACAAGTTAAAACATCACATGCTGTGCTGTTGTAGCGTTTACAATGCAGTGCAGCGTGAACGCATTTGAAAAATCACACATTTTTCGCTTTTACATTCTGTCTGAACAGAATTGGGGTTGTATTTACATTGTATACACCATATATATACCGTTCTGTTGTGGGGAGGTGGGCTGTGCGTCTAGGCTGGAGTTGGTCAAAGAGTTGTCTCTGTGCAGGGCTTCAGTGATGTAGTTGCGGAGGTCGGAGATGGTGTAGACCCCGGTGGGTCGCTCAGCAGAGGCAGCGTAGTTCTTCTCCACCATATTGTTCAGCAGGGTGATGCTATCCATCGTAGTGTTGCAGATACCAGTGCTGTCCACCTCCACGGTGATGGTGTAGTGGACCAACACCACCAGACCTCTGACGAAGAGAGAGCGAGAGAGAGATCATGTTTTTCCATGTACTTATTTACAAATAAGTTTTCAGACACATTAATGTTTAAATTATATCACGTCAACCACATCTATCATGCAAGAAAAATATATGAGAGAAATTACAATTACAATTACAATTGAGTATTTGTAATTGAGAGATGTCAATCCCCTCTCATTGATTGACACCACCCTGACTCTCCTATCTCTAATTTTTTATGATTGGTCCTTTTCAGTATATGCAGTTGGTTGCCTTCATCATATTTGCACCAAAGCTCCTCCCCCAAATTCAACTAAAGCAGAATAACTTTAAACACGAGGGGAAGAGGGGCTTCAAATTAAACATTCACATAATTGAAAAACAATGATTATCCCAAACAGACTGTTGTTGTGGCAGTGTTGTGTGTGTGTGGAATCCTCATTATCCACACCTAGTGAGTTTATCACATGTGGTGTGTGGCTGCTCTTGCACCTCTCCTAACCTAGATTCATTTTGAGGCTTTTTTTTTGAGAGAGCAGCACCTGTTGAGTTTACAACCGTATCAACTCCCCCCTTTACTGCAGCAGGAGAAACCACACCGTGCAAAGTCTTCAACTTTAAAGCCATGCAGTGAGAGTGAGTAAAGCAAGCATTGTTAAGTCTCACAAAAGGTATTTTCCTTAAATATGTGCCTTAATGCACTAAATTTGCCATGAGAGAGAGTGGATTCCATTTGTTGTTGGATGGGGGCGGGGGGGACTGTGGCAGAAATAATTCATTATTGGAAAGACAGCACTAGATTAACTACTTAAATTAAGTACTTAAATAGTATAAGATTAACTGACTACTTCAATATAAATCAAATTTAAGTACTTATATTAAGTATTAAATAGTATAACAGTAGATTAACTGACTTCTTCAATAAAAAATTAAATACTTAAACAGTACTAGAATACATTACTTCTTTAATAGAAATAGTTTGCCGTGTACACGTCTTCAATTCAGCTCCCTTGCCATATGTGTTTAATGTTTTAAACGGTCGTCCAGGTTAACTGTCGAGGGCTTCGCTACATTAAAGAGTCTCCTCAAGATCACAAAGCAAGTCTCTCCCATGATGCAGCAGGAGGAGACTTGGACACGCCTGCGTCACAGCACCGGTGGTGGAAGCACAAGAGGCTCATCATCTACAACTACCCTTTAACGGTAATTCCACCGAGGCTGCAGGTGGCCAGTGATCGGGCGAGCGACTTATCCCACTTACAGAGTGACTGGCAATTGTAAGAACATTAACGGGAAATTAGAGCACAACCCAATTCAGGAGTAATTACAGTAAGGAAGTAACAGTCTTCACAAAGGGTACACTCAAAATTAACTGAATGTGACGAAAATCTTGAAAAACTGTTACTGTGGCTGTATTATACTACATTATTATATTGACTGCAGCAGATATTGCAATAAAGCTATATTCTGAACAAAATCCATATATTTTGAATACTATCAGAGGATTTAGAAGTAAAAAAAAGCCTGTCAATGTCAGGGCCAAGAAAACATAGTGTAGCATGGTATTAATACTGTATGCTTGTGTAAAGTATGCTTTCACCATTTTTTAAATAACATTTACAGAAAAACATGCATAGCTGATAATTAAAGAAAAATATTATCATTGTCCTTTAACAATGGCATTATGTTTCCTTCCAAATGGTGTACAAACTGAATGTAAGGAATTGTGTCACACTGCATAAAATCTCTATTTTTATATATGTTGTATTTAAATGTACAGCAAGTACATTGCTATAATAGCAGAATTGATCATAATTAAACATAGACTTTTAGAATAATGACTTTAGCAGTAATTAAGGATATACTAATTTGCATTATTTATGGAAAAGAGATAGCTTGATGTTTTTTCTTCTCTGGCATACAAAGACGAAAATTGGACGGAATTAAAACCCAGTAGCGTGTCCTCACATCCAAAACAAGGACAGCTGAAAATGCCATCAGAAAATAAATGGCCAGCAGTGAATTCTTGCACTGCAGTCATATGGCAGGCCAGGGAGCAATCTCCTTTAGAGCAAGTCATCGGACTGTCATATATTTCAGAACTCCCCAGGCAACCGCAACCAGCTTAGATGTGCACACTTCAATAGCACCCTGGTTGTGGGGTTTTTCAACCAGAATTGTTTGCAGGCTTTGTCTGACATGTGAGCGTAATAACTGTAAGAGAGACATGCGATTTGGGAGGCCGCTTACCTCTCCAGGTCCTTCTGTGGCCTGTTGGCAGCGGAGAAACAACCACAAGATTACCATAAGGAATAGAAGAGGACTGACAACAAGTATTCTGTCAGAATATGTGTACAGTAGTTGCATGGAAGTTCTGAGCAGCTCTGTGTCTGTGTAACTATAGCATGGATTATTTTAAAGAGCGGGTAGGTGCCAGTGGGCTTGTCAAGTGCAAACCTGTCACGAATGGTTGAACTAGACCACAATGCCCCCCAGAAGGTCCACAGAAAATATGGTGGTGCTAGTAAATCATCTAAACTGGATTATATATATCCCAAAGCACCAAGTTAACACAAATGGCATATCCAGATACTCAAAGTCATCACTGTACGGTCTTGGGTTGATGGTTCAAATCTATGGCAGGCCATCTCAGGCTCTTAAAACTAACCAGCAGTGGATTTTACCACTAGAAGTGTTTACCTGCATTTGTGTCAAAACACACTGTTCTAAAAGCTAACCATAACTGTTTAAAATATATACAGTTACCTGAATTCAACAACATGGACGTTCTTGAATCCTGGTATCCGAACAAAGGCTTCTTCAATCTAGAATGCGGAAAACAAATCTTAAATACATTTTTTTAAATGTTATTGTGATGATGGAGCAATATGGAAGGGCACAATACAGTACCATAATAATTAGCAATGTTTAAATATTTTAAATGAAACACGAAAGATGTCCATAACACTGGTCAAAAGTAAACGAGGAAATGTTGAAAACATAAGAATTTCCAAAATATACAGTATATAGTTGAATAAAGCCAAAGTGCAATTTAGATCACCTTTAGATTAAAAAGCATTTCTTAGGGTGATAATGAGTATGCAAGTTCATTATTGGGGAAGGACATTCCAGAAGTTTCCAGGAAAGGTACTGTTAACCTAACCCCCTTTAAAGACCTAACCCCTGATACAAAGACTATAATGAGCCTGAAACTAAACCACAATGACCTCCCACAATGCCGAGAACACACCAACACATTATCTTTTCCCGGCAGAGGTTCCAACGCTGTCACACCAAATAATTTCTCCCGGCTCACAGACTATACAGAATACCCTTTGAATTCCCCATCCAAGTATCTCTCACCATTTTCTCTTTCTGCATCTGTACATATAGTTTGTGACACAGAAGAAAACTATTTAAGCATGAAGAGCCTAAATGTTGGAGGAGGAGCTCCTTCAACCTCAGCCAAACTGCTGGATTTGCACTTTATTTCAAACCACAAGAAGGTGCATTACGTAATGGATCAACACACTGTATATGACAAGGACCATATTGTGAAGGAGTGGAAGAAATGAAAAGAGAGGAGAATATCGTTGCTGTGGCCTGGGCTGTTTCATATTGTCCTCCTTATCACATGTCAATGTGCCATGGTGAATGCATACAGTACTCACCCTGTGCATAAACCTCCAGGTTAGGTACTGGTAGTAAATGCTGCTTGAGTCTCGCAGGTCGTCGACGTAGCTTTCGCCCCTTAACTTGATGCTTAATTCAACCACCTGGTCCCTTAGGGGCTTCAGGTGTTTCAACAAGGTGTCGCCAATCTCATTACCGATCTGAACACACAGACCATAAAACACATTAATGGGTTTCTAGCTCATCACAATGTCAATGGTAAATGCAACTGTAAGTTAATTGTGGCTACTGCTACCACGACTACTACCTTATGAACATTCCCAAGGATATACAACATATTTTGACTGCAACTACAAGTACCCCTGTTAATATTATTACAAATATCCATATTTTCTTACTGTATTGTCCACCTCCTCTTCTAAACCAAAGCCATTGTTTTCAAGGATGCCATCATTTGTTTTAAATACAGCCGGCGAAGGCATTTCTGTTAGTTCTGGAAAGTTGCCATTATTGTACTCTACTACATACTTGGTTGTGACCTCCAAATGGTCAAGAGGGGCGGCAATGTCTGTAACTAGTGCTTGCTCCTTCTCACTTTCAATAACAGACCTGATGGGGATTCCATCAGAGTAATCCGGAGGGATTTCAGTCTCTGGAATATTCCCGATTACTACTGCTCCTTGAGAAACATTGCCAACCGGCTGAGGCATATGCCGTTGTGTGAGATCTTGAGTGAGATTTTCATCTTTGGATGGAGACTGGACCTCAACCTCTAAGGTCTCAAAGGTTTCAGAAGCAATCTGACTTGTAGACACATGAATAACATCTTTGTCACCTTCTGGAAGGGATTCAGTTTGAGGAGCTATAAGAACTTCCTCAGTTGTAGTGACCTCTACGGTGTGTAGTGGGGGTAATTTGGCATCTTCAGGGGACTTTGTTCCCACAGCTTCAAATTTATCTATCACCGTCATGCCCTGGGGTAATTCCCCAACATATTCGGGCATGACCAAAATAACAGGAGTTATCTCTTCAGAGACTTCAAGGATTTTATCAATGGTGGTGGTGTCTTTTCCAACTGCAACCTGTGCTGTTTCTTCTACAATCACAGAATGAGCTGCATCAACTCCATCTTGTGTTGCTTCTTGTAAACGTGAATATTGAGTTGTTTCTTCTACAACTGTAGCTTTTGTTGCTTTTTCTACAATTGCAGACTGTGTTACTTTTACAGTTGTAGATTCAATTGTTTCTTCTGCAATGGCCGCTTGTGTTGTTTCTTCTACATCTGCACGTTGTGTTGTTTCTACTACATCTGCACGTTGTGTTGTTTCTTCTACATCTGCATGTTGTGTTGTTTCTTGTACATCTGCACGTTGTGTTGTTTCTTCTACATCTGCACGTTGTGTTGTTTCTACTACATCTGCACGTTGTGTTGTTTCTTCTACAACTGCATGTTGTGTTGTTTCTTGTACATCTGCACGTTGTGTTGTTTCTACTACAAATGTAGACTGTGTTGTTTCTACTACAAATGTAGACTGTGTTGTTTCTACTACAAATGTAGACTGTGTTGTTTCTTTGATAATTGCAGGTTCTGCATCAACAGCATGTGTTGTTTCTTCTTCTATGGATGCATAATGGGTTGTTTCTTTTACAACTGCAGGTTCAATGGTTTTGTCTACAAATGCAGTGTGTGTTGTTTCTTGTGTATGTAATGTAGACCGTGTTGTTATTTTTACAACTGCAGCTTGCGTCATTTCTTTGACAAGAATAGCTTGCGGGGTTTTTTCTACAGTTGCAGTTGTTGCGTCTTCTGCATCTGCATATTGTTGTGTTTCTTCTACAACTGTAGATTGTGTTGTTTCTATTTCAACGATAGCTTGTGTTGTTTCTTCTACAACTGTAGACTGCGTAGTTTCTTTTACAACTGCATGCTTAATTGTTATTTCTGTAACTGCAGCTTGTGCTGATTCTTCTGTACCAGCAGCTTGCTGTGATTCTTCTGTAACTTCAGCTTGCGTTGATTCTTCTGCAACCCTTGTATGCGTTTCATCTAAAACTCTTGACTCAGTTGTTTCTTCTACAACGTCAGTGTGTGTTTTTATTACAAACGCAGGTTCAATAGATTCTTCTACAACTGTTGCTTGTGTTGTTTCTTTCACAACTGCAGTTTGTATTGTTTTTTCAGCTTCACTTGTTTGTTCTACAACTGTAGATTGTGTTTCTTTTTCAAATGCAGGTTGTGTTGTTTGTTCTACAACTGTAGATTGTGTTTCTTTTTCAAATG
>JAODOY010011511.1:17739-28507 GCA_025399855.1 Forbesichthys papilliferus | reverse complement strand
GTCCTGTCTGTGGTCTGCTGTCCCCCAAGGGCGTGTGCTGTTCTTTGTAAAGGTTCTCTGACGTTCACCCGCCTTTGTTTTCCCTCTCTCTCTCTCTCTCTCTCTCTCTCTCTCTCTCTCTATCTCTATCTTTCAGGCCGGGAGAATACAAACAGGGGTGCTGCCTGCGTGAGGCACAAATCCCCACTTCCTCTGAAACTTCCAGAGCAGCTTTTTTCCTGTCCAAATTCCACAGCCATTAAACTTTCCTGGCCGGTGTTCAGAAAACAACCCAGAGAGGCGGGGATCGGGATCCCTCCCCTCCCCTCGCCTAGCGTCTCCTCTCCTCTCCTCTCCTCTCCTCTCCTCTCCTCTCCGCTCTGGATATCGCAGATCTGCGGTCCCGCTGACTCCCTTAAATAAAGGTCTGACTTCATACTTGTTTTCGTTGCCGATCGGGTTCCCTCTAAAGTGTCTACTGGTTTTTGCAACGGGTCAAGACGAGGTGCAATGGGCTCGCTGTTAGAGGGGTCTCCACTTTCACCTTGTCTTGAGAGACATGCCTGTTTCCCTCTGCATGCCGGGCAGAGATGATATAAACCGTGGTCAGGTTAGCCTTGGGTAAATATTCAATCAGAGCCTGTGATTCCAAGGCTTTATTACCACATACTGCTTTGGTGTGCCAGCGCTAGTTACAGAACACAAACAATATGGCAGCCCACCTAGTCGGACAGTCGAGGGGGTGGTTTTGCTCTACCGGCTTGGATAACTTGTTCCCGCTTTCTGTCAAGAGCTTCTTTATGCACGTTTTATCTGTTGATATTGCTTAGTAGGAAACATAACAGAAGTTAAAAGCAAACATGAGCACCTCACCTCTGATGAAAAGCGTGTTGACCTGACAGAAAGGTCTTTTTCAAATGGATATTAAGCTGTGAGAAAATGGCCTCTGTGGTTTGATCTTAAATGACGGGACGGCACGTATAGGGCAGTCTAGGTGGGAACAAGTATCCGCTAATCCCTCGTAACGTACACCCAGAAGTTTTAATTCGCCTGTGGTGTTGAGCCTCTGTCAGCCCCCCCACCCTACTGCCACCTTCCAAACGTTTCATCTTTTTAACTGTTCTAAATCCTCTGAGATTTAGTGGGCAAACCAGCTGCTGTGACTTGTAAATAGAAGGACGACAGAGAGAGTGAAATACAGAGTGTGTGTGTGTGAGAGAGAGAGAGAGAGAGAGAGAGAGAGAGAGAGAGAGAGAGAGAGAGAGAGAGATATATGGGCCCTTACCTTACCAGGCTAAATGAGAGCAATCTGGCCGAGGGAGAGAGAGGGAGAGAGAGAGAAAGGGAACAGAGCTAATGAGAGAGGGAACAGCGAAAGAGGGAGAGGGATAGAGAGAATGAGAGAGCGAGTGGCGAGAGAGGGAGAGGGAGAGGGAGAAAGAGAGAGAGAGCGAAAGTGGATATAAGCGCTTATCAAAGAGGAGAGCAACTGACAGGAGGAGAAGTGAGGGTCTGACACCTGTGGCAGAAGCCCCCCACCACACTGTGCAGTGCATGGGGCTGCGTTGGGCTAAGGCTGGGGCGCTCTGGGCCGGGCCAGAGCAGACCGTACGGGCCAGACGCTGCTGTGAACAGCCGCCCTGCAATAACTCAGGGGCCGGGGGGCCTGAAAGCAGATACCCTGGTAGGAGTTGGTTTACAGCCAAGGCAGCCAACACTTCTGGACGCTGAGACTTCGCCGTCAGACGGGGGCAAATTCGAGTGTAATCGGTGTAAGAGTAGATTTCCTGTCCAGAGAAGTGTGCGTGTGTATGTGGACACGCAAACAGTGCAGCCATGAAACTAGACGGGATGGGAGAAGATGGCGTGATGAAGATGATGATGATGATGATCTATAGAAGGGGAAGCGGTGGCGTTTTTGGGTGCCAACTTTGCCAGATGTCTCGCCAAGCGTTGAGGCAGTCAGTTCCTGTCTCATGTGCAATAGGATTAGGGATAGTTTCACACCAGCTGTTGCTGCAGTGTGTAGGATATATTTAGTTTAGTTGCCTTTCTGTTTGATGTGGTGCTAAATAGCCATATTAATCAAACATCAGGACCTGCTGACCTAAAGAAGTTAAAGCTTTGCCATAACACCTGCAAACTAGGTAGATCTCCATTTTATATAAATATATTCAAAGTATAACTGTAGATAATATACAGGCTTCCATATAAATCACTGTATCATTCCTGGTATAGCTGCAACTTAATAAACAGTGAATGCAGGCAGTGCTGATTTATTCCTGTGGGCGCAAATGTCTAGACCCCAATGAAAAACACATTAGGATCGTTCAGATATGATGTTTATAAATTCAAAAAATGGCTTGTGTAATACAAACACATCTACAAACACACAACGAAACCATGTACATTAATTAATGCCAATGGCTTCCAATAACTTAAAATATGAATCCTAATTGCCATTAACCCAGAGGGTCGTTCCAGTTTTGACAGAATCCCTCTGAAAGGTTATGAATGGTGTGAGAGCAGTAGGTCAATAGTGACCCGTGTCCACAGGTCTCTTGTGATGACTCGTGTTGCTATCTGCGGGGAGGAATCAAGCTAACCCCGAGCAAAGAGTCCAACAAACACAGAGGTGTTTTGGCTAAACTCAGTTAGCCTGCTGCTCATGGACAGTGGTCACATGATGTAACCGCTGTCTGTTCCAGTTGCACATTTTGTGTGACATTCCATCAGCTACTGATTCATACAGCATGCTTTGATATGCGTGTAATTAAATCAAGGACTGTGAAATATTGAGTATAATATTAGTTTTACAGTTTTCATATATCGTACGCCCGCGCACCTTTGTTTGGCACTGCGGTGCACAATCAGCTTTGAGAATCTGCTCTAAAGGCTGTTCCCACTCAGCGCTAAACCAGTCTCAATCAGTCCTCAATCGGTCCCGTACAGTTACACAATACCTTTCCCTTTCTCTTAAATCAGGCTATACATTCGCTTGCCTTGTTAGTTTTGTGTGTGTGTGCGTGTGCGTGTGTGTGTGTATGTGTGCGTGTGCATGTGGAAGGGAAAGGTGTATCTGTATGTTCCCACAGGCCCCCCCACACTCTTGGGAGTGGACAAAGTATTGACTCACTAGGACCACAGGGGTGTGGTGGCTGCCAGCAATGCACAATGACCCGGGCCGTCCCGACAATGGCCACACACGCATATTGTTATGCTCGGAGCCCGTGCTGCCATCTCCCCTAGGACCTCCCCCCTCCATCCCCCATCCTCCCTCTCTGGACCCCCACTGATGGATTGCTTTCCACACTCCGTGGGCTTGGCGTGTGTTGTGGCCTCACCAGGGACCCCGACGGGACCACCGGGACCTTCTCCCCACCCAACGCTGACCTTGTGCTAACCAGCACAGAGTCAGCAGTTCTGCTCATTAGCAGGGCTAGCCTCTTTCTGACCCCCCCGCCCCCCCCCCCACCCCCCTTTCCCCAGACAAGACTCTGTTCCCAACACTGATCCCCTACCTGCCCGTACCACAGTGCAGTAGCTGCTGTTTTTCCCAGTGCCGTTCTGCAAATGTTTACTGTGTTACCTTGCTCACACGCATAGTGTACGTACGCCCCCCAACACCCCTACCATGGGACAGAGGTGTACGGTCTCACTTTCTGGCAGGCAGAGGTGTCACAGGAAGCCAGATTGCTATCCGCTAGACGTGCGAAAGTCTTGCAGCTGGAGAACCGACACGAGAACTGCTGCTCTGAGAGATGTAATCCTAACGGGAGCACACACTCACGCCTGCTCACACTTGCACAGGCATATGGACACCCACACAGACACACACACACATGCACGCGCACGCACACGGACCCGCACGCGCACATGCACACACACACACACACACACACACACACACACACACACATGCACACAGAAGCACACAGACATACACACACTAATGTGAACAGAGAAAACAGGTGTTAATTGAAACTTTGGCTGAGTTTATGGGGTTTGTGCGTGTGTGTGTGTGTGTGTGTGCGCGTGTGTGTGTGCGTGTGTGTGTGTGTGTGTGTGCGTGTGTACTTGCAAGTGTATTTGCCTGTGTTCATGATTGGACTGTGGTAATCTGTATGCGGTGTGGCGGTGGGGGTTGGACTTGCGTTCATTCAGATGCCTCCTGTCCGTGGGCAGCGGAACTCCAAAATAAGAGCGGAACTCCAAAATAAGAGCGATGGAGTGGAAAGGGGGGCAGGGTGTGACATCACCCCTGTCCTCCTCCTCCTCCCCCTCCTCCTCCTCCTGCTGGTGCCCAGACACTGACAGGTTCCCCTATTGTCCCCCCCCCCTTCCTCTGTCCGACGTGCGTGGGCCTCCCGAGGTTCCCATGTGTTAGAGATCATCCACCCACGCTCTCTGGAACAGACTGGGGCCCACGACTGTGAAACCGTATACTGTGGGCCTGTGGGCCGCTGCACCAGCCCTGATGAAAGACAATGGGGGGAATAACACAGGCCAGGCTCCTAGACACTGGTTACACACACACACACACTGTATACCCAGACAGACACAGGCACAGACAGACTATATGGAGATATATATACAGTACATATATATATACATGAAGATATGGATGCAGACATGAGCACACACACACACACACACACACACACACTCACAGGTTGTCACGCACAAAGGCTTATACTGCCCAGACTCCAGTTCTGCCTGAGGGGGCCAGTTGGGGAAGTTGGAGTGCAGGGGCGGATGGAGGGATGGCTAGCCAGGTAGATGGATAGGGAATAGAGTGGGGGCGGCCTGTTGCAGCTTCTTCTGGGTCTGGGTTTTTTTTTGTTAATGGGCTTGGAGGAACTCCAGGTCTGGTTTTGCTGGCACGGGTGATGGCAGTCCCAGTACGGGCTTCCAGTCCTCCTACAGTTCAGATACCGGGAGCGAGGGATTCGTTTGTATAGCTCACTGTGCTGTGGATGGGATTGTGTAGCTGTAATATACAGTAGCAAGTCTTTTTGACTTGGGGTTAAATCATATGAGTTACTGTTGCCGCTAACATCACCAACATCTAACAACTCACAGGGCAGCTAACATAACATAGGCCTAAAGTGATTGACAGTGATTGGTTAAGTTATTGTAAATTGGACTCATTCATTTGTACATCAACATATTTTAAGGATCTTGGGAGAATTCTGTGGTTGCCATCTGCTTGCACGATATCACAAATAGTTAGATAGGGAATGGGAGATGTCACTCTGATTGGTGTTATCTTATGCCCAAAACACACCCATAAAATAATGGAGTAAACCTTTTGAACCACGTGCCTACCATTTTTAGTCAAAGTGGATTTGGACATGCCAAAATGCACTTTGACCTTGTGCTTAGATCGTTAAAATAGGGCCACAATTGTAATTACGAGAGGCAATTTTAGCACTGTTAGGCAATCATGGAAACTTGAACGTATCCTCACATTAACACTTGAAGGGGCTTTTGCTGTCACATAGCCTAATTTGTTCTCTGCATTTAACCCATCCCTCAAGGGAGCAGTGGGCAGGTCACTCCAGGTAGATGTCGGTGTCTCTGGTCAATGGCACTGACCTTCTTGCTGTGAGGGCAAAGTGCTATCCACTGCATGTGCCATTGTGTTGCCTACTTCAAAGTGACACATTGTTCAATGACAAAACTGACTTTGTATTTGTATACTTTTCCCCACTGTCAATCGCATACAGGCTATTCGTTGTTGGGTGGTGGTAATCTTTTTCTTTTAGTACAGCACCTGTACCCAAAGCCTTCCTTATCTCACAAGAAAACTTGGAAACCCAAATCCTGGGTTTTTATGGGAGACAGTAAATGTGCAGCTGATGTTTACTAATCTTCTATTTATTAATACTCTAAAGTGTGTCTTACTTTTCATGCTCACACAAAAGACCCTATTGAAATTAACCCCATCTTCATAAATACTATTTCAGTCAAAAGTTTAACACTACACATATTACTACGTACATTACCAAATTGTAAACTGTACTAAACCATACAATTTCTTTCCATTCATCACTGGGAAAAACTGTTCTCCAAGGTATATGTCAAAATAGACATGTTCAGATATATGTATTTTCATTATCAAACTATAACTTCTTTTTTTTTTTGTGACCCAAAATACATATAGCAAGAATTTCCTTTTTTTTATATAAAAGGATACGGAATAACTAGAGGAAGCAATTACTTTCCATGACCCTCCCTCAGAGCACTGGGATGGGGCTCCCCGAATATCTTAACAATGTGATCACTTTTCCATATTGCAATATGTATAGGAAGAAGATATTTGGGACTGACAGACTTTCATTGGAGCATGCTAATTTGGCGTAGTACACGACTCATAACCATAGTGAATGTCATTACTGTTGATTAGTGCAATGTGTTCAAAGATAGTTAAAATACCTGTCTATCAACTGTTTTGGGAAAAAAAGGATTTTGCAAAGAAGTTTTAAGACAAGTTTGGCAATACAAGTGTAAAAGTTTATTTGGAACCTTTCTCTGTACTGGAGTTCATACTGCCTAAAGGGATGGCCGGGTGAATGGTATCTGCAGTGTCAACCAAACCAATGAGCTGTTGTGAAAGCATATTTCAGAAACCAGCCTCAAATTAAAACCTGATTGCCAAGGGACACCGGCAGCCATGACACCTTTATTGTAGCAGTTTGGTCATGGTGCACACAGGGAGTATTCCATTGATGGATGAGACCTTTGCAACGTGAGGCTATTGCTTTACCCAATGCACCTCAAACCATAGTTGTTTGGAGCCTGTGCAGTAGGAGGAGTAATGAAGATCTGGAGAGAAGCATGCTCAATAGGTTTTCATCCATGATGGAGAGACTGGATAGAAGGTCTAGATTGGGTATTATTTTACACTGAAGACAAAGCCTGCTGTTCTGCTGTGGGTGTGAAAATAAAATGATTGATGTGTTTTGGAAAAGACCTACATCTGACCTTGGGTTGGGCTGGACCTAGACAGGATTGTATACTTTAGCCTTTATATGAGACTTAAATCAGATAAGGCCTCAATGATATATGTAAAACGAGAATATTATTCTTTACACAAATCAGTGCAGTAGATCATTATGTGCTTGAATGATACGAGAAGGTTGGAAGGACTCTTTTCATTTTCTTTGCTGGGGACTCAATGAGAAATGTGGTCTTGCTCTATGGCCACAGTTCAAGAAATCACTCAAACAGTTTTGGACTATTGACATGTGGTAAACCTATGGAATCTGGCCAGCAGAGATTATTTTTGGATTGCGACCAAGAGTTTTCTAAACCCTAATACATTACAGCGATTGTACAAAACATGGCTAAAGTCAGTCACCTTTGAAAAAGACTAATGCAGACAAAGTAATGTACAGTATTTGCACATTTTGTTTTATATTAATTTAAAGTTTTGCATTTAAATGTTCATTAGAATGCAGAAACCTACAAATAAGATGCAAATGAGTTGGAAAAATGAGTTTTGAGCAACAGTCCCTTTGTCATAAAGCTCTTGCAAGAATAAAAACTCCAGCAACTGTCCTGATCTATAATTTAGCAAACCTTAAAAAAATGTTTGTTCAATACAATGTCCATAGGTATTGTCATCTCACTGCAAATGTAAAACAATGACTCCTCTCTGTAAAAGCAACACACATGTTATGTTCATGTTGCGTGTCAAGACCCTCCACATTCAGCCCGCTGAGAGAACAGATTGATTGAGTGCTCCTCTGTGTGATGATATGCAGAGTCAAGCCTCTGCTGCAGACTGTGGCAGGATAGAAGTCGGGAAGTGGTGCGAGCTAAGGGGGGGGCAGTAGACTGGGAAGCCAAGTAAAAGCCTTTAGGGCTCCTGGTATCGACTGCAGGCTGAAGACGCCATGTCCAACAGAAGCCCATACAGGAAGTCTTGGAGCATTTATTGTTTTGGGCGTTCCTATCTCGAGGCCATGTCTTGGCTGACGCCGCGCAATGGAAATGGGAGGATTTATCACTCCTGCAGGAGTTGCTGATCACAGGAGATGAGACGAAGGTGGATGTGGAGGTAGAGGAGGAGGAGGAGGAGGAGGAGGAGGTGAAACAATGGTGACTCTAATTGTCATCACCAGACTTGTCCTTACAGGCCGACATGCAGATGTGAACGTGTTCGTAACGTGATTCACAAGTATTCATGCACGCACACACACACACACACACATTTCTCACTATGCCTCCTGCTGCACAAGGGTGTCTTGGGAGAATATCACACATTTCCTCCTGCCTCTGTTGTTGAGTTTTTTTTTTTTTTTGTAGAGCGAGGCTGAAGACAGCCGCACAAGACTATGGATTTGAGGAAGGAATACATTTACAGGTGCCTAGAAATTACAGTTATATGTGAGAATGAAAAGCCGAAGCGCGTGCGTCTTTCTCTCTCTCCCAGAGTCATTTTGCAAGAAAAACAGAGCAGGGATTAGCAAGGCGGAGAGCACAAGCAACTAAAGCAGTCTAGTTACATTAGGTTTCTCCCGGGTCTCTTTCGGCTGACGAAACCCAGGGCGTTTGAGTCCGTTACATGCAAGTCCTCAGCAAGGAGAAGCAGACATGTCTGGGACAGATCCTTAATGTCAGATCAAGAAAGATGAGAGGCAGGGGTACTGGTGGTAGACTAGGAAATGTACACGAGACAGATCTAACTTGATGTCAAGCGATCCCAAGGTCTTGTATGTTGACCTCAACTTGTTGGACCGACGATCACTGTTTATCGTACTTGGCAGCATCCTGGAAAACTCTAAAAAAATAATATGTAAAATTTGAACTATTATTATTATTACTGGGCATCAGTTTTTAATTACCTTAATTAGGATGTTTTTCTTACAAACCCAGCTGGCATGGAGTCAAATCATCCCATTAATAAATTTTGACATTTTGGCTATGTTTTTTTTTTTGACACTACACAGGCATTTAGCCATGACTGTGCAGCAGACAGAATACTAATAAAATGTCTGTGTATTTGGGTTTTTTATTATTCACGTTTTGATCCAGTTTTTGTTGAAAGGTCTGCAGGCCTTGAGGCACTATAAGCAGGGAAGCTGTGAGCGCTACAGATTATTAGTTCTTAAAAGCATTTCATGTTTTCTTTGCATAAAAAGGCCACACACGCTGCACACACACCCATGTCAACACTGCTCAGTCTATTATTCCACTAATCCTCAGACTACATCATAACCTGAATGTGTTCCCTTAGCATTCACTATCTTATGTGATGTCCATCTGTATTGGAACCTCTCAGACCTGGCCAGTGAACACTAACACACAGATGGAGCTCTGGCTGAGAGCATATAGCAGCCCAGAGGAGAAGGATCCGCTCTAATGTTCTACAGTGGCCTCATTTACCACTGACCTTCACACCCACAGCTATCCATCAGGACCTTTCCTGCCTAGACCTGGAGGTTAAAAAATAGACCTAAAGCTTGTTTTTAAATAATCATTATATTCTGACCTGGCTGAGATGCATATTATGACATGAAACCATTTGTCTCTATTCACTCGAATTGTCTACATTTGAAAGTTGTGTTTATTATTAATAATAAAATGAATGTAATTTGCAACAGTGACCATGAGTTTTGTCTTACATGTAGACAACCTGGGCATATGTTATGGCAAAACATGTAGCATGCTTTTAATATTTCTGATTTGTTTTAGGTTAATGACTCCATGCATGCTGCATTTTTTGATTGATACAATTATATCCAGATGAATAGCTGGAAATGTTCTTAAATGGATATGGTCCAGTGCAGCTGCCCATGAAGCCGCAAGTGTCATTTCTCCGTAAAGGCAACTGTTTTTGTGTAATGCCCAAGCTGAGGTTTGGTTGAGCCCCCTCACTTAAATAGACTGGTTGGCTGGATACGCTGGTAAGCTGTGCTTTTAGTGGCAATATCTTCCGTATGTTGAAATTCCGTTTTAGGAATATTCCTGTTGAGTGCTGAGGGTGAAGTCACCAAGCACTCCAAGGTCTGACACATGTTTTCTTATGACTGCAGCTATTGAGCTTACCCGTGTGTGTGTGTGTGTGTTCACCAAGCAGCGAGGCGGGAGTTATTTCAAGAATGTTTCCTGCAGTTGAATGTGCTTTTATAATGGTTGGCCAGAAGATATTGATGGGACTGTCCCCGATATTATTTTTGGTGCTTGCTACAGCCTTTTTATTTTGGTGCCACTGTCAACTTAGATTCTGTATTCTCAGAACTCGAGTTTTACTTAGAGAGTGCGCACAGTTCTCAAAGTCTCAAGAGCAAATTCATATATAAATCAATACACATGGAACAAGATTTAAAAGATAAATACAAAGGTAAGAAAATACAGCTTTTTCCATCAATTTTCAAGCAAATTGCTTTTTCCCAATTGACCTTGCTTAGAGTGGGAGACCTACAACTTTCACCTTTTGGAAAGAGCCCACATCCCCCACTCTCAATACCATCAAATTACTTTAATCCATATATTTGGCCACCCCAGTGATTTTTAAAGAAACCTCTGTGGTGAAAGAACAACATTCCAGGTTAATTGGTTTACACTGTTGATATTAATACTATCATTACAATTGGACATGGTTTATTTTAACTACTATTACTACTAATACAATAATAGGTCTTAATAGAGGTTGGTGTGTGTGTGTGTGGGGGGGCTAAGTTTAGAATGGCTCCACCCCCTGCAGCTGCAACAGAGGTCAGCCGTACAGTAACACTTGACCCCTACCCACTGGGCCAATGCATGGAATGGACCGAGCCCC
>JAODOY010011511.1:7500-17729 GCA_025399855.1 Forbesichthys papilliferus | reverse complement strand
CCCCCCCCCCCCCCCCCCCCCCCCCCTTCCCCCCCTCTGCTTCCCCGCTCCTCCCTTGCCCCTATGGACCATCAGAAGGGGTTGTAACCTCTGAAGGCTTTGTTTGGCTGGTGTGGGCCCAAGCATAGGCCTGCCATTGTGCGTGCTTTGCTCTAGCTCTTGTTTTCTTTGGGAAGCAGGAAATTGGATGACTGGCTACCTGCTACAACAACATCCTGTACTTGAGAAGCCGTCTTTTTACCCATACCCACCTATTATTTCCCCTTTCCATCATACGCAAGTGGTCAGCCAGCGTGCATTCTTTTTCTCCCTCCTATGGACCTAGGGGCCCCATGTGTGGGCTTGTCTAGGTTCCACTCAGGTTGAGGTCCAATTGGCCCCATCCAGATGCTTCCGTTGCAAATAGTGTGCAGGGGCCAAATAGCTGGCTGTTGGAGCCAGGCTCCACCTTGTCAGGTTAATGGTCGCTAGCAAGCTGTCCGCAATGACAGTGATGGTGTGCAAAAGTGAATGTGCCTACGCTAACTCATTCACTCACTCACTCACATTTACGTGCACCGCTGTCCGTGCATGTCAGGACAATTTAACACAGCCATTATGATCTGGTCCTGGGTCTACAGACCACTGTGAAAACATCCTGAAGGATTATAGTCCCTCAGCCAGGACCTAGGTGGGTGTTGATTAGAACTGATTCAGATTTGGCCTCTGGGATATCCCACCCTTCACATGGGAGATGCATGATTAGGTTTGGGTCACTGCAACTGATTTTCCCCCCATATGGTACAGATGGACTGTGTAAAATAGAGAAGGTCACGATGGTGTGTGTCCATTTCTACACAGTGGTAACTCACATTGTAGAGTGCTACACACACACAGGCACGCACACTAACGCACGAACGCGCACACACACACACACATACACAAACAAAATCAGCGCATGCATGTGCACGCACACGCACACACAGACACATTTAGGATTTATTGCACCAACTGTCAGGTACAGAAGAAATCAAAATATTGCGTGGGAAGTAATGTGGTCATTTTTCTCTTGTAGATTGGAGTCATAACATCTGAGCAAAATGTCTACATATGACGAAACCATCAGCCCAGGAGTGAATATTGCTGTACGATCACAACTACATTTTGTTTGGTGGAAGAAATGATCAAGCTTCTTCCCCATTTTAGAACAGATCATTTATTTATTTATTATTTATATTTATTTATTTGGAGATAAGAGACATCTGTGTTTTATCAATATCATTCACATTGTTTAAAAAAAAAATCCCCAAATAGTACAAAAAGTGTTTGACAGCAAAACTATATTCGAAGAAAGAAATTGACAACATAAAAAAAATGAGGCACTTATGGTTTGGCAACTCTCATGCAGTTTGAGTTTTTGCAGGTGGTTGTAGTCAACCGTCAAAAGGCCGTGATTATAATATGAGAACCAAACGGAATCTGCTCAAACACAATAACATCACTGGCCTGAACTGTCATCACTGGCCTAAACGTTACTGCATGGAATTTGTCACTGTTCTGCAACATGTAATAAGCAGACACTTGCCAATACAGTGAGCTATCATCTTTAGAGTTGTAAATGCGATCAGAGCAATTGCCATGAAGTGTTGAGATGGACCTCAATATGGACGCATCTACAGAGCCTTTTGGTATTTACAACAGAAATACAGGAGGTCTTGCTCAGTGTTTGTTTGTGTACTGGGAACATAAGCCTGGCTCCATTCTGGCCGCCCCCATTTATATTGAAGAGATTCCAGACTGCCTTGGGTCTCATGTGATTGCAGCAGTCCACAGCTCTGCCCTTTTACGTCCAGGCCACTCCTGGGTAGATGTATGCACAACAACGCTCTCCTGAGTTCCCCATCGCTCACGTGTTCATTCTGAGCTCGGCGATGCTGCTGAGTCTATGTCGTCGTTCTCCAGATCGTTGGGCGAGGACGACTGCCCCCCTTTCACTCTCTTCCACTTCATCCTCCTGTTCTGGAACCACACTTTGACCTAAACAAGGCAAACATTGAGTGTAACCTATTAGATATAATGTTCCTTTTTCTGGAGGCTCAAAAGGCTTACTGCATGCTAAGTGCAGGTGCCATTCACGCTGTTAGGCTGTAGTCCAGGACTAAATTAAACTGACCTTGTACTGTTGCTATAGTGTTATATTTGAGAAAAGAAAGCACATATTTTTCGAGAGAGATTAACTTAATGCAATTTAATGTAATTATCAGTCAGAGATGCAGTAAAACTGATCCCTGTTTAACAAATTTTAAAGAAAGCTATAGCATAGAACAATATACATTTAATAATATTACTCAAATGAATACATTTTGAAACGTGTGCACTTAAATAATACAGCGACTGTTTGGTTTCCGCAGGGAAACATTCCAGCTAATAACATGCCAGTGTTTGTTTTGGGTATTAAGTTCCATGCTATTGCACTCTGATCAGTGCTTATGCCACGTTGAATTAAAAACTACCACACAGTACAGTAGACACCTCCTCCCACACAAATCTCACAGCGCAGCACATAAACTGGCCCACTACCCACTTTGCCTTGTTGGGAGAATGAGCAGCCAGCACTAAGCACACTGGCTTGGCTCAGAAACATCCCCAAAGTCAGTCAGCGAGAGTCATACGGACGGTAGGTCGCAGGAGTCAACTACCGAGACGGGGGCCTTGACAGGATGTAGGCTTTGCTCGCAGCAGATCATGTTCGGCTATGCGTCTTCTCTGAAATGCCTGTGATATCACCGGGTTACTGTCCCAAGCCAAGAATAGCAGCAAAAACACAAACACTTCCTCAACCCGATGAACAAGATGCTAGTTGGTGCGCATTTCTGTTCCAGTCCGGTTGAATACGATATGTCTCTGCAGTGAGCGAAGGTCTTTGTCTAAAGCTCTTATCAGAGCGCTGTGGACGCGCTGTGGCATACAGCTATAAACTGAGCTTGTGGAAAGCGTTAACATAAATAAACACAGTGCACAGCACAGAATATTTGGTGCAAATTGTAGGTTACTTTACACTGGGATCTACAAGCTTTTTGAAGCTAAGGAAGAGTGCATCCTGCTCTGTATTCCCAATTGGAGCTCTGGGATATAGATTAGTCTTTTCCTACCGTACGCTCTACTCATTTCCCTTCTGTTTACGGTGTCTGATTGAAGCATGTGCTGTAGGATGAATATCAAAATGTCATTGAAAGTATGTTTATAGATTTTAACATATGCGTGTGTTTATCTTTAGCTGCCTCTTTCTGTATGTCTGCATGTTGTGGATGGTTTGTGCACGTGTGTGCGTGAGCGTGCCTGTGTGTGTGTGTGTGTGTGTGATGTCTCTATGCGTGCAAGTGTGTATGTGTGTGCCAAAGGCCTGGAAAATAGATCTGTGTGCAGACGACAGTATGTGAGGTCACTATGGTACTACCGACTCATTAGTAGGAGCTGGGACACAGTCTGTGTGTGTGTGTGTGTGTGTGTGTGCGTGTGTGCGGTGTGTGTGTGTGTGAAGAAGGGGCAGACTGTGGTTCTGTCCAGCACCATCTACAAATGATAGGTCTGTCTGAAGTCTGCACGGTCCGCCCTATTATTAAAGCTACATATCATTCTACTGGAACAGGAGAAAATAATGTAGAGGGACATATGAGACGATCTTTTAAACCGTATTTTAATTTTATTTAGTCTCTCCTTCAAGGACACAAGATTATGATCATATTCATATTCATTAATCTATGGTATTATACAACCTGCAGAGGCAGTAACTTTATGAGTTCTCTAATAGTTATGTTCATTCATACAGTAGATTTGTACAGGATACCGTACATACCTGAATAGGGGATTTATTTTAATTACTATAATGCAAAATACAGTATATTGAATTTATGATACTGTAGATACCATAATAAAATCAGTATAGTAGTTTACTGTAGACATACACCATCTATTAATTAATTGATTTGTTAAGGCTATTGACAAACAACCCCCCACACCCACACACACACACACACACACACACACACATACACACGCACATACACATACACACAGAAAAGCACCTCCCATTGGAAGTCCTGAACCTCCCCCCAAACACACACACACAATGCCTACCTGTCTCTCTGTGAGGTCCAGGTTGACGGCGATCTCGTAGCGCCGGAGGCGGGTCAGGTAGTTGTGGTGGGTGAACTCTGCCTCCAGCTCCCTCAGCTGCTCCTTGGTGAAGGCCGTGCGCTCCTTCCTGGCCTTGCACGTGGAGTCCACCTTGAAGCTTGAGTCCTGAATATCTGGAAGGCAACAAAACATGTATGTACATTTGTATTTGCTTTTTGTACTGTACAGCATATGTAATAGCTTTTGCGATCTATCACAGTGCCTGTCCGCACTATAGTCTATCACATGAAGACAATCTTTCAGATTTGACCTCGAATCCAGTGCTCTCCAACCTGCGGTTCCCGGGCCACATGCAGCTCAGGAGCCCCTCTACAGTGGCACCATATAGAACATAATCTCAAATTATTTTTAGCCTGCGTTTGAGGATTTCACCAGCCTCCAAATGGATTTAGTCCATTCTAAATTGTGAGTGCACAGTAGCTGGGCATAGGCTATTATTTATTTTATTCTGTTTTCAAGTCACCAGTATTTTGCATCTAAGTGCTTCATTTCAAAAAAAGCTTTGCAAGGTGGCATGCACCTCCTCCCGCACCCCCTAACATTTCACTCTTCCCGTAGTTCAAAATCACTCCTGAACCCTTGGAAAAACATGTGAATTTATTCCCATTTAGTATTAGTAATGTGGACAGGCTGACTAAATATAATTGATTGATAGGCTAAGTATAATATTTTCTGCGGCTCCAGACACTTAAATATAAAGGATTTGGGCACAAATGGCTCTTTTGAAAAGTGTTACAGACCCCTCTAATCTAATATATAAAATAATAATTATAATTTGTTTTTACATTTGTTTGTATGTATTAGTTTTCCAAATACTTACATTCCACAAAGATGAAAAATAATATACAATTTTTTAAATGCTAAATTAAATCCCAGTTATTTTACTGTATCGCTTTTACATAAGGCGATACAGGACACTTGGGTATTCAACACCTGCTTGATGAATATTCATTTTTTTTCTCTGATAATCTGATTTGAATTAGCCACTCAACCATTTAGTGGTTTGCCCCTTGTAGCCTGTTATAGAGCTCTGGAGAACCTTGCCAGCCAACAAACCTTTCCAAACCAATTCCAAGGCATCTTTAATGGGAGGTCACTCGTATAGTAAACACTGAAACTACCACTTTAAAACAGGACCACCCTGTCCCTGTTCCGCGCCCCATTCACCTGTACCCTTTGCGTGAAAGTAAGACAGCGAGAGGCATACGAGCGTGCGTGTGTGTGCGTGTGTGTGTGTGTGTGAACATACATCACTGACAGCTGGGGGCCACCAAACCAGCCACAGAGGGTCTGAGTTAGAGGAAGAATGCAGCGGAACATCGTTAAAGCTTCCAACTAAAGAACAAAGGCACGGAAGTGTCCAGCTCTCTGTATGTGTGTGTGTGTGCGTGCGCGTGTGTGTGTGTGTTTGTGTGCGTGCGTGCATCTCTCCGGGAAGGTTTCCCTCTGAAACACTCAGGGGAGACCCCCTAACTCACCATTACCTGACAGCACATGCCCCATGCAATGGAAAATGTGCTGAGGCTCGGATATCTTTATATATGTTGTGGTGTGGAATGTGTTATAAAGTGTAAACCTGTGAATATGATATGTTTAGTAGACTGTCTGCTGCTTTGTGGAGTATTGATAACTCTGTTATCATGCATGCCAAATATATCGTCCACACTGTCATATGGCATGGGCTGTGAAGTTTAGTTTAGAAATATTTCACTCTGAATATACTGATAGAACTGTCTGTAGAGTCTCCTGTGTTTTAATGGGAAGGAGGTTGGGCAATAATTGTTCACTGGTAGCAAAGAGATGATGTCATCTCTAGAAAATAGTTCTAATTTGTCAAAAAGTGAGAAGTTTAGCCTGGCGCTTGCCAGACTGCTAGGCCAGAATGTGAAATGGACTGCAGCGACTTGTCCAGATGTGGCTGGGCAGACCCAGACGTGTGTGTGTGTGTGTGTGTGTGTGCGCGCACGCGGTAAGTCAGATGCAAGTGTGAGACTGTGTTGGCACGTGTGTCCACAAATGCATTCTTTATGTGAATGCTTGACAATATGTCTGTGTGTAAGAGTAAACCTGCTTAGGTTTCAGCTCAAAATGTCTTTTTATGATCAATAAATTCCCATTATTGATAGAAGTGTACGTCGGCCGGCCTGGCCTAGACTGGCCTATCTAGGTCTGGTCTTGAAATATACCGGGCGGGTTTAGTTAACTGAACACCTGGCAGGGCGGATTTAGTGGGCGAACACATGCGCACACTCTCTCGCTAAACAGGCGCCAATAAATATCCTGCACAGCCAGAGGCCATAAACTTACCGGGGTAAGCTTCTGCACCCAGATGGGTCACAGAAAAACAGCATTTGGTGCTCTTTTGGCTAGGTGGTGCAAAACTAGTTGGTCAGGACTGAATTAAGGCTGTCAATTAGTGATTGTCTACAAACAAAAGCCGCACTTGACATTTTGATTCCATTGACCATTTAGTTTGTACTTGCAGGCGTAGAAACCAGTATGTCAAACCAGCTATTTTATCATTTTTCCACTATTTAGCTATATTTATTTAAGGCATTATATAAATTAAGAAAACGTCTATTTCATATTTAAATAACATTTGACAAATGCTGCTGTAGTAAACATTGATATTCAACAACAAATTCCAATCTCCAACCTTAGCAAAAACTCATTTTAAAAAATAACCTAAAAGAACAATTAAAAAAATGTCCCGTCTGTCTGTTTTTTTCTTTTGAAAAAAAAAAAAAGAAGACATTATATCAGCATAAATGCAGACACACATTGATCAGCCCTGTCAATATACTATATGTCTAAATAGTGCTTTCTGGTAGTGGTCAGACATGTTGCATGTGCTCAGTGGTAGATTGTGTTACGGCTTAACGACAGGAAAATGTCAATGGATAAGAATGTAAGACGTGGGCTCTAAGGCAAGTGATTTTACCAGACGTGGTCTGGCATGTTTTCACTGTAGTGAGTGGAGGTTACAATAAGGTAAAGCGAAGGGGGGAGGGGGGGGCGTCTATTTTCTGTGCCAATTAAGTCTGAGTGCCTGGGTTGAAGGCCTGGGTCAAATTGGCTAATCTTTGGTTTTAACCAGATACATTGGAATTGTCACATTGGATAGTAGTCGAACATTAATATAAAAACCACTGTTGCAGTCTTCATTAAGGTAAAAATACCTGTCCTGATAAATATATCCATGCCACACCTAATATTATTATTTAGCAAAAATAATCATTATGATTATTATTATGTTCGAACCAACTGGACAACATGTTTGTCTGCTATAGACTTAACAATCCACAAATCTAACATAATTCAGATTAAAAATTTTGCATGATTATTTTCACATTTGTACTTTTTGTGTGATTTTAAAGATATTATATTATATTATATTATATTATATTATATTTTAACTGCCAGTTTAAAATTGTATTCTTGTGTGTATGTATATACAAATAATTATGATATTAATTTGATAGCCTACAGCATTAGTAGTAGATTTAGAATTATTAGGTAAACTTTTGGGGAAGACGTAATCTACATATTAAGTGATGTCTTCAAATGGTCATAAATAGAACATTTATTCATGGTATAAGAGGAAGCATCTTGAACACAGCCCTGCTGTTATATAACAATGGTCTTCTTCAGAGGATGCCGGGTGCAAAGAAACATTCAGATGTCGGATGATTATATAGCCCAGCGGTTCAGATGCTCTGGGACAATAAGAGGATGCAACTGGTGGCTTAAGTGTGTGATTTGACCACAAACGTCTAATGCCATCCTCACCTTTAACATAGCTATCTGATGCTGGCCAGGATGAGTTTGGCAGTGGCACAGAAACACATTCTGTGTTATTGCCAGCTCCCACACAAAACACAAAAGAATGCCTCATTTGCATACAAGCTTAAACTTTGCTCTTTATCTATTATTTGAAGTATATTGCAGTGTAGTTTTGTATTTATTATTTGAAATATATTGCAGTGTAGTTTTGTTTCGTGTTCAGAGGGCGGGCTGAAGATCAAATATGCAAAGCTGCACAGCAACGTGAACTATCTACACGGCACTGTGATATCATAGTGTCAAACAGGTGAAACAAGTATACACAGTGCTGCCGACAGCAGACCCTGCCTCCCCCACATAACCACGGCCACTGCACTCACCTGTGACGTCTCTCTTCCGCTTGCCGCTTTTCTTATCCGAGTCGGCCGAGGCCACGCTCTGGGGTGAGTACTCTCCCTCCAGACACCCCCCCGGCACGCTCCCCCTGCCGCCGCCCGGACTGTCCATCTCTGGCACACCCGCGCCCACCCCGACTCCGCCGCCGCCGCTCCCCCCCGTTGCCGGGGCAACCGTCGGGCAGGGCTCGGACCCGCGCGCCCTGGTCTCGCAAGGGTTGAAGTGCCAGTCGGCCCGCTGGTAGCTCTCCTGGTAGGGCCGGTCGTCGCGAGGGTAACTAGCGGTGGAGGGGGGCACCAGGCAGGAGCCGGAGAAGTCTGCGTAGGACAGGTGGTACTCGGGCTTCTGGTGCAGGGAGAAGGGTGGCGGAGGCTGGTAGGGTGACTGAAGGCCTCCTCCGGGGACGCCCGAATGAGGGTTCCTCATGCAGCCCCAGATTGAGCTGCCCGGGTGAGCGCTTCGCATGCAACTGCTCGCCGGCTGGTCCATGGCCATACGTGCTCACACACACACACACACACACACACACACACACTCTTAACAGTCTGTATATCACACACCTTTTCAGTGGAAGTCCCGGTGGGAAGGGTGGCAGGCAACACCCTCACGGCAGCGGAGGTTAAGAGGGAAACCTGTTACTTGTGTGAGCGATGAGCGCACATCCACTTCAGCTGACTGACGCTTCTACACTGACCTCATCCTCACAGCACATCCACCTCTGGTAGACAGGCTGGGTCTGTGCCAGGGCTAATGTGTTGACTCTCTAACCCCCTCCCTCCCCTGCTAGAGGGTGTGAGGATGGACGCCTCCTTCTCTCTCTCTCTCTCTCTCTCTCTCTCTCTCTCTCTCTCTCTCTCTCCTTCTCACTTATTCTCCTTCCTAGGGGAAGTTTGTGATGTCACATACACACTCACAATGCTTTTTGCTCTTTCTCCTGTTTTGACTCTCTCTCTCTCTCTCTCTCTCTCTCTCTCTCTCTCTCTCTCTCTCTCTCTCTAGTAGCTTGTGGCTAAGTGTGTTGCATCTGCAGCTGTGTGTCTCTGCTGGTCGGGGCTGGCTGTTTTCACAGCTCTAGAGAGGCGCTCTCAACAGGCCCTCCCTCCTCCACTTTAAACACACGTAGGTGGGAGAGAGTGGCCAGTTTATGGGGGTGTAATGGGAGCCTGTGGAGGAGGGGGAGGAGTCCACATGCTGGTAGTACCCCCCGACCAACCCTGCCTCATCAACTATTAATCATGGAGGGGTGGGGGGGTATTTATATGCACATCTAATGGGCTTTCCAGACGCAGGGCTCTTTTCTCTTTTTTTAAAAGACATTGTCTGTACTTTTTTTTTTTAAGCAAGCACCAACCCACTGTGTATGCGTGTGTGTGTGTGTGTGTGCGTGTGCGTGCGTGTGTGTGTGTGTGTGTGCGTGCACCCACGTTCTTCTGGAAGTTGGTCTGACACCCAATTTAGTCCCTTTTTGACATCCGTATGACCCTCACCCCTTCACCCCACACCCTGCTCCCTGGCTGTCCATTCCAATATAAAAAGACGTTCTTTGTCTTTTTGTGTGTGTGTTTAAACTCAGATGTGTGTGTCTGTGGTTGTGTATGTGTCATGGATATGTGGTTGCATGTGCGGGTGCTTTAGCGTAGACGTGTGTGTGTGTGTGTGTGTGTGTGTGTGTGTGTGTGTGTGTGTATATGTACGCAGAATGTTGCACACCCAAATCCACCTGGCTGGACTCAACATCGGGGTGATAGGGCTGGATTTGATCTGGGCTACCCAGCCTCTCACACCTCTGGAGGATTTTTAACTTGAGCGAAACACAATATGAAATTTCAGGGCCATATTTCAAAAATACAAGCCAGTATTTCCTCCTGACAGCG
>JAODOY010011511.1:0-5000 GCA_025399855.1 Forbesichthys papilliferus | reverse complement strand
CACAGTATATTCCTGCAGTTTAATGACTGTGTAATCACCAGTGTCAACAAATCGTTATCTGCTCTGTCACACTGACAGAGCCACAGCAGCCTGCAGGCATGGCTACCGGCTTCAAACACCTGTTGCGACTGTCAAGAACCAAATTACAGCATGCTATAGGGCTGACAGACCTTACGTTATAAGAGGGGTTCAAACCAGGCCTGAATCTCAAATAGAACATATTATCTTGCACGTTATTTATGATACCTAGTGTGCTAGTCTTTTGGCTAAATGGCAATGGCTCCAGAATGATGTCAGTGTTGGCATTGGAAGTGTGCAGAAGCTGGCCCAGCTATGTGCTTGCTCATATATATGAATATATTTCCCAATTCTTTCATAGACAATCTCTGAAATTCGACCTGGTGAGCTGTCATGGAAACCATTTTTGGTTTCAACACCATGCATGAGAATGCCTCCAAACTATATGTAGGTAGCTCCAGTAACCTAATTGACTGTGAGGCCTGTATAGTATGTCTGTGTATGTATGCATATGTGTGTGTGCGTGCGTGTGTGTGTGCGTGTACTGTATATGTGTTTGTGTGCACAAGGGATACAGGTGTTAATAATCAAGAATAATTGGAATCAGGCGTTGGCTGATATTCTTGATATTGTGAAGCTATATCATAGTTTTCTATGGCTATAGAAATATGGTGTTATTTTTCAACACTGAGCTAATTCAGTTGAAGAAACAGTAAATAATTTGCATTGTCTCTTATTTATTTGTTATGAGCTCAGAAATTTTTCAAAAAATTTGAAAATGTCTCTAGTTGTGGATGTATGTTGAAGAAATTGCCTTCCCTTTATATTTTACAAATAGACTGTGTAAAATAATTGTGCCTCCATCATGTTAAATAATAAAAGGCTGTTCAAATAATCTCTACTTTTAGAGTACTTCTCAAATAGAATACATCATGAATAGGACCAGGCTAGCCGGGGTATTAATTTCAATGCCAAGTTTGCTTTTCCAGCCTCCAAGCTCTGTGCCACACTAGGACTTAATCCACACAACATGGAAAATCAATTGAAGAGTGCTCTCTAGTGGCTTTTAGTTGAAACAGCTGAGCTAGATCCACACCATTATACACATAATCCATTTCCATATGGCGGGGTGTGTAGCTACCAAATTATCTGTGTCATTTGTTATTTGAAACATGATTAGCAGTGTTCACAATTTCCAGATGCATTTATTTAACATATAAGATGTTTGAGCATTACAAAAGTCCTTGTGCATTTTAGTCTTTTAGCTGTAATCTATACGTGTTATATTATTATTCAATAAATATATAAAACATTTCAATGAAATTAAGAAAAATTAGGGAAGTATGAAATAGCTAATTAAACTAAATTAGTGATATGTTTATTCAATCCACCCTGCACTATATTGGAAACACTACAACACATTTAATGTCTTACGCCTTGTGAATCTATATATATTGTATATATATACTTTTTTTATATATACGTGAGCCTGCAACATGCTCTAAAAAAGTTGGAACATAACTTTAAATAAAATAACTTTTATTTTTGTTCAAAAATGGGGCATCTAACCTGACATGCCAGAGGAATTGTTGTCACAAGTCCATCTGGGGAACCGTACATTGAAAGTGTGAATGTCAGGTACTTTCAAAAAAATACTTGTCAGTTGATTGGATGAACTATCTGGTCATTTTCACTATCAGCATACAAGTTTAGATGCTACTCGAACACATGCAAAATTAATCCTAGGCTTTCCAGACTGATTCTCATGGCGAAATTAAACGGAAGCTCGTGAGATCAGGATGGCTATGGGGCAACTATTGTATGACAGAAACAAGATTTTGGACCTAATCTTGAATAGTACCTTTCCTTTTTACACTGCAACATAATGGCTGTTTTTCCTAAACTATTTGCAATATTTACTTGTTGGCACAGTGGAAGTGTGCTTTGTAGTGTATACAGTAGAATGGATTAAGTTTAACAGTACCGTTTATATACAGTCTGTGAAGCGGAAATGGACCATCCAAACTGTTATCAGGTCCAAAAGACTCAAATTATATATCTGCTTTGATGGGAAGAGCAGCTTGCTGTAAAGGCGCCATCCAGATATGTTCTTTAAATTCACATCCTTGCAGCATTCGGACAAAACATAATCGCATTCTGCAAGTGCGTGACTGCGTAAACAGAGAATGTGGGTGCTAGATTGACCTGCCTGCTAACAGCTCACCAATTGAAAAGGTGTGGCATTGTGAAGCACATAATTCAGCAACAGAGACCCACATATCTGTGCAATTAAACCCTTAATAATACTGTATAAAAGTAGGAGGTGATTTGACATGCTAAAATTAACAGGTGTCGTCAGTGTCCACTGAAGTGTAGCAAAAGGAAATATGATATCATGGTAAACACCGTTTTTGGAGTGTGTTGCAATCATCAGATTTAAAACGAGCTCATTAAAAAAAAGAACATTCATATGTTGTTGTGCATAGTTGTTTCCAATTCATAGGATGAATATATATGTTTGTTTATATTAGCGTCTTCCATACTTTCACAACATTTTCATAATTAGGGTTCAAACAGACTTGCAATAGCACTGTATACATTACGTGTAAAGAAACACATAGGGTTTTCATACAGTATTTCACAGTTTGCCTGATTAAACTCCTGTGTCTTCTCCTAAGACCAATACATCAATCCAGTCAGAGCGCATATAGCCTCATATTCATCATGTGTTGCACTGCATGACGAAGTGTATTCAGATTTCAGGCTGTATTTCCTGTCAGGGCTAAGAGTCTGGCCACGGGTCTATGTGCCGTCACTGTAGTGGTTCTGCTCCCTGCGACATACAGTATACAGGTCACCCACACACACACACACACACACACGCACACACACACACACACACACACACACACACACACACAGAGGAAAACAGGGCTATACACTCAGACATGTTTAATCAAATGTATGTGCCATTTAAAAGACACAACACAGGATAAATCACACCACATACAATATCTGAAGGGTCTTGGGAAAGACCAGATGATCTGTGGGATGTTGAGTGTATTCGTGCATGTCTATGTGTGCAATGCCGTTGGCAGCGCCATTCTGTGTTCGTGGATTACCTTCCTTCCTGGCTGGTCTCGTCCTGTTTCCAAGCAACTCAGGGCTGGACATCCTGCTTTGGGAGCCAGAACTCTTTGAAGAGGTCACCTGAGCACGTTCCCGGGAGGGCAGTCCAGACCATTGCTGGCTACAAACAGCTCTGAAGGAAACGTACTCGCTGGGCCGAACACCAAACAAACAGTGGTGTTTACACCCAAGAGGAGCACGCTGTTCGTGTGTGTACAGTATGTGTGTGTGTGTGTGCGTGCGTGTGTGTGTGTGCGTGTGTGCATGCGTGCGTGAGTGCGCATGCACAAGGAAGACACAGACACACGCAAAGAGGACATGTTCCAGAGCACATGTGCACGCAAGCATGTACTTTCTCACCACAGTGGCTCTCACAGGACAAAAAACAGGATAAGGACAAAAATATAACAAATGTATTATAATTATATTAATTATTTAATGATTTAATATTTACATTCTGATTGTTAAAATAGCTGAGGTTTTGTAATTCGGGCAGGGCTTCTGTACACTGGAAGAAAATAAGTGCACTCTGTCTCCATGAGAGACATTTGCTCTTTGCCTTAGATCCTGCATTTTTGCAGTGTGTTTTCATTATCCAGTTCAAATGCCAGTGGCTTGGACAAGGTAAAGGCAGTATAAACCTAACATGCGTGGTTTAATAGGTTATTGTACTGCACTATTCTTCACATAGATTTCAAGGTTAGGATAGGTTTCAATACACCAGCAAAGTGAGGTATACTGTGTATCCTTTGTTAAACTTTAAGTCAGCCTTAAAATCAATTAAGCATTAAAAATAAGTATAAGGTTAAAATAAACATTGTAAATGGCATCATCATGTATAAACCATAATGGTCAAGTATAGTTAAATGCTGCATTGCTCAAGAAACAGTATTATACAAGATTAAAAACCATGCACCCCTTTGTATTACTTTTGCAGAACCACAATGCATGCATACACACACCCACACACCATGCACTCTGTGTAGGAGAAGGACTAGTTTTTAAAGTTGTATTCCTGCAAAGAAAGGGATGTGGGGTGTTCCATTCAAAGGAATTGTTCTCTCTTCAAATTTCTGTGTATTTTCTTTATGTTTGTATGTGTGTGTGTGTGTGTGTGTGTGTGTGTGTGTTTGTTCTGCGTGTGTGTGTGTGTGTGTGTGTGTGTGTGTGTGTGTGTGAGTGTGCGTGTGTGTGTGATGTGAAAACTAGAATAAATCTGACTTCCCTGGTTGACAGTGAGTCACGGCACAGTATTACGCAGATAATGTGCAGACTGCTTTCTTTTGCATTTTCATATTTACGGGAACAGGTTCTGCAATGTCCTACTCCTTGAGAGGTTTCCAAGGTCAGTTCAATTGGATGCAATTGAATGTTTCATGGAGCAGATTACAGTAAAATTATTTCCAGCTAATTTACCCTGGCAGTGAGTCATTGTGAAAGAAGGATGTCAGCAGACTTATAGGAAACATTTATCTTGTCGATGCGACCAAGCGCACGATTAGCGGCGCTGTAGTGAACTTTAGGAATATGTTGACCTTTCCACAATGTTGTAGATTTCTGAATCTGAATAAATTACAGTAGTGAAATGCACATTAAAATACTTTATTACCTTTACAGCTAGAATGTTATACTTATTTGTATTTTAAGCTTATTTAATTATTAATTATTAATTTAGTTATTACAAATGTATTAATCCATTGTATATATTACACAAAGGATCAATTTTGACTGTTTTTTATTTTTCAGAAAAAACTTTAAGGATAATTCATAATAGATTTGTCAAAATTTTAAAGTTCTTATTATTTAAATGTAAATCAGTTTCTTATGTTTCCATGTGTTAAATATAATATATT
>JAODOY010011510.1:10081-53340 GCA_025399855.1 Forbesichthys papilliferus | reverse complement strand
CCCCCCCCCCCCCCCCCCCCCCAACAGTGTGTGCACTGGCGCATCAAAGCTAATGCCAGGACCACCGGCATAGAGTGTGGTGGCAGGTGGCATCTTATATGCCAGCGGGGGCAAAAGTGTGAGCGATAAGATATGTCAGAAGGGTAGTGAAAATGCCAAAACGCTTCAAACTCAGGGGATGGGGGGGGTGGTCAGGGTGTTTTAGAGTTGGGGAAAGATCCTGTCCATCGCTATTCATTGTTGGGAGATTTCTATTTGATCTGGAAAGGGGGTTTGGGTTTGGATAAGTGCAGCTGGGGAGTGATATCTGTCTGTGGAATTCACACGGGGCACGTAATAAGATGAGAGATATACAGTAATTTAAAGGAAAATAGGAGTAAAGAATTCCAAGAAGAAAGAATTTATTGACGGAAGCATAAAACCAGGGGAATTCTGGACCGCTCTCTCTCTCTCCCCTCCCTCTTTACGCTTCCTTCGGCTGGGATCACAACCAGACAGCGGCCTGTCAGCGTTTCCCCCAAAAACCACAGTGTCACGACGAGGCAACGTAAACAACAACATAAACAGTGTAAAGAGAAGAGAAAAAAAAAAGTTAATTAACCAGTTATGGGAAACGGATAACACAAGAATAAAAATGACTTGAGAGTGGCCAAACAGATCAATAGGAGAACGAGGGCTTATTGATTAGCGTCAATCAAGCAGTCTGACTCAGCACAGCAGATTGAAGTGTGTGGTGAAAAGCTTTCTGGGTAATGGTCATCAAAGAAGGGGTGAATTGTGGGTTGCCAGAGTAAATCATTTGATTACCTTCCAAAGTGACTTCATCTTCAATTTTTTAACATTTAGACCTTTTTTAGGTCGACGCAACTGGAAAAAAGTTTCCACGTTCGGCATGCAATCTCTGTGGAATGCGTCCACTGTTACACAATAATAGCTGTGGCCGTGCGCAGCGGTCTGAATCGGGAGTGGATGTACACAGAGGGGCATTCTTCACAGGTCACCGGTTGGCCCCAACGCTCATCTGAGCACAGAAACGAGCGATTGCGCCGCCTGCACTGCCTCAGCTCGCGCTCGCTCTGCGGCCTGAGTGCGTTCATGTGGACGTCGGACAAAGTGACACGATGTGGACACGTCAGCACGACCGTTTTGTCGCGTGACGCAAGGTTTGAATTCCCGAGGAATTCAATGAGATGACATTGTATCAAGGACAATATATATACAGTGTATAGCTATGTATATATATATATATATATATACACACACACACACACACACACACACACACAAGTACATTACATTACAAATAAACGGTATATTCAGACAGGCACTGGTGTGCGGCTACTGCACCTGCGAGTCTGAGATCTCCGAGGGCTTCTCCGTAAGACTGCTGCTCTCTGCCGGGATCAGGTCGTTGTATTTGGTACTCACATCCTCATCTGAATAGTGCAGGCTTCCTGGACTCGGCCTGGGGGGGGATCTACGTAGGGGAATAGAATAAATGACTGGTGTCAACATTACATCTGTCACCACGCAGCTAACAACAGGTCCATACGAAGACCTTCATTGCAACAGTCTCCTTGTATCTCACGATAACCGTCACATATGAGAAGACACTCTTGTCTTTCAGCACCCATGAAAAGACACAGAACACACACACACGGAAAAAGACAAATTGGTTAAACCAGTAAGTGCAGGCTTTGAATCTGACACAATCTCGGCACTCAACCGTCTACGCTACAGTGGGTGCTTGTGTTTGGAGCGGTCTATAACTTTCTTCTGATTCAGTCCAACTCTGTGGGGCTGTGGAACGTCAAAGCACTGGACCCTTGTGACTACATTAGAAGACTGCTGCTGCGGTGCCCGAGGTTTGCCCAGTGAATAGGCTATTCAGACTAGCGATGGCAAAGGTTATCATAGGATATATGAATCACACAACAAGGTTCCTCTGCCAATAGCATGCTGTAGCGATGGCAGCAATTGACCCAGGTCGCTCTTGAAAACGAAATGTTTAATCTCAAAACCTTTTCCTAGTAAAATAACGGTTTAATAATATTAATATTAGGCTATTGGCTATTTGTATATTGCATCTTCTTATACATAGTAAAAGTAAATGATGAAAGTTGGAAGATACTGAGGTATTCCTTTAATGTAAATACGAGAGGGAAAAAAACTAAAACAGTTCTCGATTGCCTGCGCTTCCACCATTCTTTCCACTGTCCTGAGTCCTGCTAAACAATCAGCCATCTGTTTTTGCTGATCAGAGCCGGTTTGGCTGAGGTTGTGTTCCAGGCCACGCTGTCGGCCTCTGGTCCTCGCCAGGAAGAACAGTGCTCACTAGCGCTCCACAGCCCCATTTGCATACGAATGTTCTCCATAAATACATTCAGAAGGAATTTCAAAGAAATTATTATTTTATGCTGAAATTCCAACAGCTGTTGGCAGAAGTTGGTATTTTGAGCTTGGCATCCGGGGGTGGAAAAAAAACGCAGTGGTTCAGGCTCTAAGGGAAATACACAGAGATTAAGCTGCAATTAAATTAAGTCCAATGAGCTACATTCTATTAGATTAGTTTAACATGAGTGGGGAAATAAAATGTCTAAAATGGGCATTACTGTCTAATATATTCTGACTAATTTCTCTAGTATTTAGCCGTGTGTGCGTGAGAGAAAGAGTGCTCTAGTGTTTCTGTGTGTGTGTGCTATCTCATACCACTGTGGGTTTTTTTTTTTCATTTCGCTGTATTGACAGCATCTGAAAGAGGTTCTGAAGTGATCTGACCTTGCTGACAACCTAACGTGATCCGAGCCAGGCGATCTGATGAAGGACTGCAGACAGAGACGCTGCCCTCAGATGACAACTGTGCAATGGCTCTTACGGTGAGCTGTAGTGCACATCTTCCCACACCTCAGAGTAGATAACATTAGCCCAGAGTGGAGCGGTGAGCTTAACCTCCTGTGTGCTAGATAGATGGCACTTGCTGCAGGAAGACTGGAAACTATGACTCACTTTGGTGTACTCCCTTGCTGTGACATTCGTATAGGTGTGCTTTAACGTGATGTGGACCAAACAAATGCCATCTATTCAATCTAAATTCATGTTTAATAAGTATATTTCACTTTATTGGACTTCTTGGTCAGCCACACATTTTCAACAACTTGTCATTACAAATGTGCACTCAGTATTCCTCAGTGCCATCTAGACAAGGCTCTGTGATGCTTCAAGACAAAGAGCTTCGAATCCTAGCGGCCTGCTAGGAGTTATGGGACAGACTGCCTGTTTTCAAACCCAGAGGAAGCTCAGATCAACAAGGCCGTCTACCTGCATCTCTCCATACCCACATTGACTGAGAAACTGTCGAATGAAATATTAATTATTTATTGGCACTTTCAGAATGGGGGGGAGGGGCGCTTCCCTTGATCCTGGGGTAACCAAATCCAGTCCGTGGTACATACTATGAGTATCTGGTGGTAAATAATGAAAGCTGGGGGATCAAATCTTCCTCTTTAACCATTTTATCTCGTCTTCTACCCACAATTGCCTGTAGGGAGTCATTTACATTCCTGTAGTGTTCAAGGTTTTACCAGCTTTGAAAACTATGTTAATCTCCATCTCTGGGTTGCACCTCGTCTAACAATGTAGAGTGAGGTAATTTACAAAGTGGATTCTCCAGTGCCATAAAGCAAAACTGCTAAACACTGTTGCACTAAAGCTTCTGTAGTTCCTCTTTATTCATCACTGGAATGAAGCATGTGGGTGTGTCTATGTGTGTCTGTGTGTGTGAGAAGTTGAACCTCAGCTGAAGAACACATTTAGAAGGTCCGGGCGAGGATCACTAATGACTTGCATATGAACACATGTTGTACTAGATTGTGCATTTATTTTTGGAAAATAAACAATAAAATGGTATAGGTTTGTAGATTGTGTGGTTGTGGTTTGATTTCAGTTATACACAGTATACATAATTGTTTGTGATGTAAAATGATCATGATATTGTACAGTAGGCATTATACATACTGTGGGAGTATGTGGGAGGTGTACTGTATGTTTAATTAAAATTGATAAATCGTGTCAGGTAAGCTTGCATTCATTACAACTACTTTTGCAGTCATCCCAGTAAAACCCACATACCAAATAAATATTTAATTATACAGTATTGACATTAAACCTCTGTTTGATCCCTGGATCGTAACACACAGACATTGCTAGCCTCAGACTAGAGATACATTACATTCATCTGGAAATTGGGGCTCAGGTGTTCCTGGTGCGCACATAGCGGTTATGGGTAGACTTCAAAGAGCTCCTATTCTGAAGGTACATCTGAGCATTCCTTCGAGCCAGAGCAGTAACAGGAGGCTACCTGGAAACCCCTCAAAGGCCTAGACCATGTTTGATCCTTCCCCAAGGTCACTTTCTGAACACACACACACACACACACGACCATTAAAAAAAAAAGAACAAAACACACATACAATTCAAATACACACACATGATGACACATGCACACACACTGGACTGCAGGAGGGGCTAATTCCATTGGGCAAAACATTAGAGCACCTGTCTCCTCCTAATTACATCAACATACAATCAGTCCTACTGTGCACAATCACACTGCTGATTTCACCCCAGCAATGCCCTACCGACGACAAACAATCACACACGCACACACAAACAGGCTTTTTAACTCCACTAAATTACAATAAATTAATATGTTTACAAGTCCACGTGAACAGAGTATAAGCAGGGTCTGGAATGCCTAGGATTCTAAATGATATCATACACGACGCTAGGCTCCATTTATAGTCCAGGTCTGGCCCAGGTGTCCGTCAAACTGACTGACACAGACAGGGTCAAGACCTCTGTTCTCACCACTGGGGACTCTGTGGAATAGAAATGCTTATTAGGCCAGAGAAACGTTCTGTCCATTCTCCTATGTGTGTTTTAACAGTGGAAAAAATATGAATTGAATAAGGCTGTATAGGTTGTCGTGAGGAAAACAGACTTCCACCGCCATAAAGGGCCCTTAAATTAAGTGTCTGTCCAGCTTGATATTGTGATTCACTTCTCCCTAATTCTCCGCTCATTTACATACTGATACAGTAAATGCGTATTTGCATGAATAACATCAGTATTTTACATAATAAAATACGTTGCTGTCCCATATGTGAGCCAGCAAAACTCACCTGGTGTAGACGCCGTTCTTGCGGCAGAAGGAGTTTTTGACGGACAGGCGTCGGTTGTTGAGCTCCAGGGCCGGGAAGCGGCCCTCATCCAGACTGACCATGTCCCCGTGTGTCAGCGCGTTACAGTTGGAGTTGTTGCCTGGACACACATAGAGACACACTGTGTGACCACAGGCCGGCGACGGTGGATGGAAGAGAACACACCAACGTGTCAGTGAGAAAATGAACAGGAAAAATACAATTACATTCAATTAATGTCAATGAATGTGTATATTAGAACATTACATTGATTTCAGTCAGTGATTATATATGTGAGCAATATCTAATTAAACATACATTTGTTCTGTAAATTACAGCGTTTTGTCTTTTTTCACAACACCAACACGTGAATCAGCTAAACCAATACAATATGGGGGGAGGAGAGAGAGAGAGAGAGAGAGAGAGAGAGGAGCAACTTCTGTCAGGAAGGATGGGTGTGCCTCCAAACGTTAGGTTTGCTAGGCTAACAGACGTTCAGCTAGCATAAGAATTATGGGGGCACATAGCGAGACCAAGGCCAAACATCAGCCTCCCCGGTCCGAAGCTATTTGAGGTCAAGTGCTGGTTATGTAAACACAGAGGCAGAGTGAAAGCGATGTGATGGTCCACTGGCCTGCTGCAGATTCCCAGTGTGGTATGTGCAGGCTATGAGAGTGTCTTTGTGCTGGAGGGAGATGCAGCCTCTTGTTATTCTTCAGTCATTTTTTAGTCAGGAAAATAGCCAATGACCTGCACCCCCTCCCCTCCCAGTACCAGGCAGCCTGGTAGCCTGGCAGCGATAACACTCAACATAAGTGCTGAGCGGAGGGAAATACCCGCTGATGTCAGAGCTGACTAGAGTAGACAAGTATGACTCTCTCCTTCCTTTGTCTCTGCGTTTATGTGGAGCTTATGAGGCCCGGAGTTCAAGACCAAGAACTGTCTGTATTTTCTAAAAGTTACTATTTTATAAGAGAAAGGCAAAAGGCTGAGGCTGGCGGTAGGTATGTTTGTGTCCACCAAATCAATGATTTGTGAGAGGCCGTACCCAGCACCGCTTTTCAATTGGCAATGTTTCATTATGAAGTAAACTGGAGGTGCCTTTCAGGAACAAAAAAAGTACAACAATCTATGTTGCTTGCCAGTAATTGTTGTTGGGAGTTCTTTGAGGGAGATTTTACATAAATCTACTATATGTGATATGTTTAATTAGCCTGGCAAGATTACCCTGATCTTGCGAGCTTCTGTTTGACTGTCTCTAGAATCAGCATGGAGAGCTTGGGCATTGTTGTGTTTCAGGCTGGTCATACTGTTAGCTACAGGCGTGGTTTAGGTGTGACCAAGCCAAATTGAAAACAACTTGTTAACATAGAGGTTGACGTAGTAGATGAAGCGATATTGCATCGGTTTTATAATAATTAATTAGAAGAACAAAGGCTTTTCTCAATGGAAAATATGTTTCTCCTGACTTTTCTGCTGGAAGTGGATTTAACTAGTATTATTTTAAAAACGCCTGTCCTTTAAAAACAGTTGCAACTCCCCAGATGGATGTGGCTAACAGACACATATATCTGCCATGTCAGGTTAATGTTTAACACCCACCTGACTCCGACTTCTTGGCATATTTTTTACTCTGTCCTCTGATGATGAGGATGAAGACGAGCAGCAGGATGAAGATGAGGCCCACCAGAGCCACGACGACCAGGAACCACCACTCCTCATAGAACGGCGCCACCTTTTGGGCTGGAGGGAGCACAATAAACCTGACTGGATGGAGAGTATCGTCCTCAAACTACGAAAATATTGAATTTACATTACATAGATAAAATAGACATCTTTTTAGATTATATATTATAAATAGTCCCGCTTACCGGATATGGAGGGAGATGGGAGACTGGGCGAGCCGTAGCCATAGTCATTCACCCCGATGACGCGGAAGTCGTAGCTGACGCCTTGCTTCAGGATGTCCATGTTGAAGGTGTGTGACGTCACTTCCCGGGGTATGTCCTTGATCAGGATGTCCCACAAGCCCTCGTCTGTCAGTTTGCGACACGGCAGAAGGGTTGTGAATGCGTTCAGACAGACTATCAGCACTGACAAAGTGCTTCAGCACTCTCAATATGGCTTTGATAACAACAGGCTGCTATAATGTGTTTGTTTTATATAAATCACCACCGGCGTGCTTCACGCTACCCAGGGCAATTTATACAACTCACAAAAATACAATCCATCAATTTCACTGCCCCCATAACATTTACAACAGTCAGTCGGCACTATACATATTGGTGTGGCCATATTTCAAACCAGGCAGTGCTAAACGTCTTGCCAGAGAACATCCATAACACGGGATAATAAATTCACATTTAAAAAAGTTTTAATGGTGTAGTCAAACACCACACCAACACGAGTTCAGCCTAGAGGATTCTAAGATCTACATTCTAGAAAGGCTGATGTATCTGAAGGGATGGCGTATTGGGGAGCGTTGTAGCCCGTGGCATATGGTGAAGGGATGAGGGGAATGGCGTGGGGGAAGGGGGGAGGTTAGGGTTTGGTTTAACCATCCCCCAAGGGATTAGTCAAATATATACTTTACTAAGAAGGAGCCCAAACCCTACTTTTAGCCAACAGTGTCGTAATCCATCCGTCCCAATGAGTGTTCTAACATCAATCAGTCCCTTTCCCCCCGGAACCAGGTCTGTCAATCAAACCTGAAACTGGATACCATTTGTCTCAACAGCTTGGTTACCATCAATTATCCATTATCAGCAGTGACACACACACACACATGCACACACACTCACACAGACAGTAACACACACTTGTGTAGCATCTGTTAACACTTTCACCCACTTTCCATAATCAGATTAGCCAAAAGGCTACCATCAAGATATCTTTTGCAATGACATCATAAACGCTAATCTCCGCATGCAGTTTGCATGCACACCTGACGGCCGGGCCTCGATAACATAGCGAGTGATGGGGGAGCGTCCAGGGTCTCCGTTAGCCCAGTGAATGGTCAGGCCCGAGCCGTAGCGCGTGATATAGGGCTCTCCCGGGGGCCCCGGGGCTCCTGCAGGAGGAATAGGGAAGATAGGTTAGACTAGAGAAATAGCCTAAGCCTCACAGGAGCCACATAAATAAACTCATTGGAGGTTAACATTTATTTTCTAAATTGTTTACAGAGGTAGTGCTCCTCAAGCTGTGCCATGCTTACAGTATTTTGGCGTTCAGTGCAAGAATGTTATTACAAAGAAATTACACATTTTGTAAATTAACTTTTATGGTCCTTCAGGCGATGCAAACTCATGAAGGCTTGTAGAGTTTTACCATGAAATAGGATAGAAAATACTCGGTTTTATGACTTAATTCTTACGAATTGTACCTACAATATACACCAGTGAACCATATATTTTAAATATTATTAAAAAGGTTGCATGCATTCTATTAAAGGTAATGAAATAGCAACTCATACTGTCAACTAAAACACATCACACAGTGGGGGGTTCCCAAGCCAAGCATTTACTGTAGAACCACTAGCCTAGAAGACAGACAAGCCTATTCATTCAAAGAAACAAACATGGCCGCCACGGCATGCGCAGTACCTTCTCCTGGGCCGGTGGTGATGTTGGCCTCCACCTCTGGCCCGTAGGCGATGGTCTTGGCTTGGATGCGGAAGTTGTACGTGACCCCGTCGGCCAAATCTTTGACCTTCAGCCAGAAGGGCCCGCTCCCCTTCACGTCCACCGTCACTATCTTACTGACGCCTGGGGGAGGGGGGGAGTGCAGACAGTCGGCACAGGCCACTGAAGACTCTGGACGGACACACCACATTTTAGAGCGGGTCTTACACCCCAGGGCAGCCAACAATGGGAAGCACACTTAACAGCAGCCGGACATTGAAGGGAATTAGTGACGAGATGTACCTATCCATTTAAATCACACTAGGCATGTATTGTGATAATATTAGAAGGTGCATTCATGCACTGTTACGCATGGTTACATGTGACTTTGGCCTATAGGTGATGTTAGCGTTAGCATTAACATAGGGTAGACTACATGCACAACACACGTCTTAAGCTGCCGTAACTTATACATTCAGTGTTAACTGACAGACCTAGTGTACATACTGCACACCCACACAGAATCATAGCAGCCATTACATAGAAGTTAACCATTTTTTAGAGCCCTGTGACGGGGGAAAAAAAACAGGGTTTACCGTCTACTGGGGCACATGGTTCGTAGACCAGACGGTAGCCCTCTATGATGCCATTAGGGAAGGTGGGTTCTCCCCAGGACACGTTGACCGAGGTGGTGGTCAGTTCACTGAAGTGGATAAAGCTGGGTGCACTGGGGGCTGGAACACAGGGGGTCAACAGAAATGATCAATACAACTCTGTTGTGTCTCTGCTGCAACCATGCAACCTACGGGTGCATGTGCTGCTTTGGTAGTATTTCCATAGATTAATTATAGTAGAATAATAGTATACACATTACAAACACATTAAAAAGCAAAAATAAAATGATCAAGCTACGTTTTTGTTTTACATAATACATATACTGTACTATAATATCATGTCATTTAAGGTGTGAATCATTATTGGGAAAATATATTGCATTGCCCTGGAGTAAGAAGAAAAGCAAAATGGCACCTATTTGATTGGATGAATCAAATGTTACAACTGTTTTGCTAAGACTATTTAGGCAAGGTTATATTAATCCTCATTTAGCATGTCTAGCCTCTGGCTCCATGGCTCGATTAAGAGCTCAGTTATAGCTCTATGAGCTTGTTACTGCATGCTGCTGAGAACAGAACCGTTTTCTTGAAACTTGCTGAGCAGGACTTGAGATACTTGCAAAACATAATGTGCTCTGTGTCTCATAAAAAATATGTCTCCTAGTATAGCTTGTCATCTGCTTCCCGTTCTCTGTGGCCGATGTCTACAGGACCCAGCCACGACGGCGGGAGTCCATGCTTTCCCCTCCCTTTTACTCCCCAAAAGTGACAAAAAAAATAAACAAAAAATAAAGGAACAAAGCTGCAAAGTTTTTCCCTCTATGAGGAAGGTGTAGGGTTAAAGGGTGGATGTTTGGAAAAGACTGTACACAGGAAGGAAGGGAGTTCTTTTCATAGTGAAGGAAATATGGCATTTGTCCATCAGTCCTCCAGAGAAAGAAAGAGGAAGAGAGAGAGAGAGAGAGAGAGAGATTGAAGAATAAGCAAGAGAAAGAGAAAGGGATCTTTAGAAACATAGTTTGTCGCCTGGCAGCAGCCACAACACAATGAAACATTTTCATGCCTTGTTCCACATTTCAAAACTAAACAAGAGGTTTCAGTGAAGGACTCCGGAATGACTTGGCTGATTGGGAGCCGACATCGTTTGGAATGCTGACAGCAGCAATTAACATCCTCTTCTCATTAACAATTATAAAGAAGCTCTTTGTGGGAAAGTGGAAGTGAAGAGGGGTTGACTCACTGAGTAACAGAGCTTCTGGAGTCCCTCACATACACATACAGTGCATCACACCAGTCAGTGATTACCATCAAAGCCTTACCTGCTTGCTGAGTGCGCCCCCTGGTTGCGGGACTGCGGGGGCCGTCACCAGCGGCGTTGAAGGGGGCCACGCTGATCATGTAGGTGGTGTATCCAGTCAGGTTCTTCAGCTTGACCCCACCCTCGGGTATGAACAGGGTCCGCAGTCTCTCTGTGCCGTTCTTACGCTGAAACTCCCAGAAGTAAACCTGGGGGGGTTATCGAAGTAGTGAAAAAGTTAGCATTAACGTTGTGGTCATCCTAAGCATGATTTGACTTGCGTGTGAATAACACGTGTTTACGGTGCTATCAAATCCACTCCTCGTCTTTTGTGTTACCATGGCGTTTTGACTGAAAGCATTCCTTTGAAGGGGATGGGGGCTTGCATAGTGTGTGGATGGTGTGTGCCTTTTGGATGCAGATCTCTTGTGCCTTGATGTTTAGCATACTTAGCATAGCTTTACAGTCTCTCCAGAATAAACAGTGTCAAGAACAAGGGCCTATTATGCTGCATTCACATGGAACACGGCAGGCAGTAGACTGCAAACACTTTCTGGACGGTACGGCATAAAAGTCCAATGGAATGGCAGTTGCTATGGCGATGTCGCATTGTTTACAAATCATTTAATACAAACATATTCAAAACAATTATTTAGTAGCAACTCTTGTAATTATTTTTGCATTGTATCTAGTATTTTAGTGTTGTTGGACCAAAAGTATTGCCTTCTCGTTGTGAATGTTTTCTCTGTGTGTGAGGGGGCTACGAACATCCAGTTGTAAATTAAAATATTTCAACTTTCAACGGCATGCCGTTTGCTGGCGTCGCCATCTTTTTGCCGGCCACAACTGATTTTGCCGTCCTGCTCTCGTCTGCTAACATGATATCCGGTCTGCCGTGTGAACGCAGCATTAAGCCTGCTGTGTTTGTCCCAGTGTTCAAGGTGTGTTCAGTGTGTACTGCATGTGAGCAATGGAACCTTATATCCTTGAATATCTCCATTTTGCGCATCGGCAGGCGGAGGGTCCCAGGCCACATCCAGCTGGGTGGCTGTGGAGGACTGAATGGCCACGTTCTGCGGTGGAGCTGTAGGGACTGTGGGAGATTAAACATTAAACCTTAAAAGGTGCCGGATCATTCACTTTTCAATCAGAACTGACTTGTCGCTCCAAACATTCTGTTTCAGTCAATGCCCATCTAGTGAGTGGCTGGCAGAGGCAATTAGTTACAACCCATGGTCATGTTGTCACACATGGGGCAAATTTTACTGGCTTGTTTTAAACAATCAATTTCTTCAGAGATGAATCCTTCTTGTTAGATTAAAATAATAAATATAATAATAAATCAGATCTTCTAGGTCTATTCAGTGAAAACAGACCACAAAACTGGGGGAAGAATTTATTAATGTAATTGATCAAATGTATTTACTTGGAATGTAATTATAGTATTAGTTTAATGCATTTGCATGAGCTAGTGTTGACAGTGTTAAGGGTAGGGCGATGGAAAACAACATTTTAGTTTAAGCCCTTTAACCTACTAAAAGGTAGCGGGGGACAGGGAAGACAAATCACACCTGAGATCTCAGAGTGTTGGACAAGAGGAATATTTCATCGCGCATGTTGCTAGTAGTGGCAAGCGGTCTAATCCTTGAGCAATGATGGTGGTCAAATATTTTAAAGTTCACTTCTAAACGGTGCAGGTTGAAATGGCAGAAATGAGGCACCCTGGGTAAACACAGTACCTACCTGCCTCTCCCACAAACACCTCCTGCGGCGAGCTGGCTGGCCCCTCGCCCACGGCATTGTACACACTCATACGGATCTCATAGCGCTTATGTTTACTCAGGTCTGCAAGGGAAACGCAAGGAATACATTACGTCCTGCGACAAAAGTGCAAACGTCGTTTGTTTGATGAAAACTCTGTAATTAATGTGCCTTTATATAATTAACTGGGTTCTACACAGGAAAGCTACGGGAGAAAGCCAGGCAGCCGTCTGGTTATGTAGCACTTATCAAAATACTCACAACGGTTCTCTGTTCTGACAGTTCACTGTGACACTTCGCCCGAGGCTCTGTGTGAAGAGCTTGTTGATGCAGGCAAAAGGAGGGGGCACGCTTTCATTTCCTCAACTCAACTGACAAACCCTCCTCACTACCATTCAAGTGAATGGTGGGGTGAGGATCACCCCACAGTGCACTGTACTGTATCTTTGCTTAGTTTGGGTTTAGCTTGGATGTGTGTGTATGTGTGTGTGTGTGCGTGCGTGCGTGCATGCTGGCACATGTGTGTACAGTCGTACTGTATGCAGTCACATTTACGGTGCATTTAGAAATACTTACTGTCCAGTTCATACTGGGTTAACGTCGGCTCGCTCAGATTCCTTATGCTGTAGGGGGCTGTAGGTGTGTTTGTGGTATGTACATGTTGTGCATTTGCCAGGGTGAGTTGTGTGTGTGTGCGTGTGTGTGTATTATGGGGTCATGGGGTCATGAGAGAGGGAGGTAAGAGAGAGAGAGAGAGAGAAACACAAGTCATTGTATTAGCGAGTAAGTCATGACAGCATACACCAGAGTGAATCTGGATCCACACAGCAGCAGGAGCAGCTGGAGCAAAGCTAATAACAGGCTACGGCTGATAGCTACTAATCACCATTTGAGAAGTTTCAGCTCAGCAGTGTCAAGATCAGTCATGAAGGTAATTGGAGCACATTTGGTCTATGTGGAGGGGTTTGCTCAAGTCCAATGGTGGAGCCACTCAATCACACAAAGGCGCCACCATATGGGAACTGGCCGAAACCACCCGGCATGTGTGCAATTTGAATGTGCGTTTTAGTGTGTTTATTCCCAAATATAATATCAAAGAATGGAGTTGCATATAGAATTTGAATTACCAAATTGAGTTTCTGACGACAAATGACAAAAAGGATGGTTCTGAAATTGGGTTTCAGAACCATCTTCACATTTACTTTCCACTCTAATTCTGTGTTCACGTGGAACACGGCAGGCGGTAGAAGGCAAACCGGTACACGGCACTTGATGTCCAATTGTTTACAGATTATTTAACAAGAATTAGTTCAATACCACGTACTGTATTTAGTGGCAAATATTTGATGTAGTTATTTTAGTACTGTGTCTAGTATTCTAGTGTTGTTGCACCAAATGTATCAGCTTCTCATTGTAGATGTTTTCTCCATGTGTGAGGGAGCAGTGAACATCCGGTTGTAAATGCCGTCGTGGAGGACGGTATAACGATAAATGATTTACACATGCTGTTTGCCGTTGCCGGCACAGTTTTGCCGGTTAATTGTGCCGGCCTGCTCTCGTCCACTAACATGACATGCGATTTGCAGTCCATGTGAATGCAGCATAAGCCCCACTGTCTAGTGTAGTTTCATTAGAATACAAATTGGACAAAGTGACAATATGGAGCAGACTATTGGGGCTTGCAAAAGTGACGACCTCTTTTTGGATTACATTAGGACGTGTGCTAAAAGACATTTGGCTGCAATCCAGCACGAGAAAATAGAAAGTGTATTGTCAGACAAAAGCAATCTCAACAGGTGGGAGGTCACGCCATCTAGCCACAGTTGTGAACTCACCGGTGAGCTCTGTCCAGGAGGTGGAGGGACTCTTCACGGTGCGCACAGAGTAACTGCGCAGACGGTCGTAGAGAAGCTCCCGGTAACGGACGCGAAAGCCAAGTAGGATGCCATTAATCTTCTCCTCGGAGGGGGGCTGCAAAGGCAAACCAGTGCTACTTAGGGCCAACGTAGCTGAAAGCTACCAAAAAAGCTGTTTTTATAGAGCCTTTAAACATGAACTTTCATTTCCAGTACTCTCACACTTAATTAAGTGATACAGCTGTCCTTGTTACATTGACTTACTAACACTTTTCCCACAGCTGCATTGCATTGCACCCTATATTTATCTTTTATGAAGTACTGCACTGTAAAGGGAGATGTGCTCTAATAGGTACAGAGAAATACAGAACACCATTCTGTGAAGCGGGAGCTCACCCGCCGGTGAATCACACAGAGAAATCCCCCGGTGGTTAAAGCAAGAGTCAACAGGCCCAGAGGGTTGCAACAGAAGCAAGAACAAGCCCCTCTTCAGCCACATAAACTACTCAAGTGTTGTCTATAAAAAAAATAAAAAACTGATTGTTGCCCGGGGGCCTCTTATTTCCCTTTTATGACCTGTTAATTCTGGTGTGAGTGCGGGAGAGGGTGTGTGAGAGACCGATTGAAGGTCTAGAGGAGAGTTGTTTGTGAGAGTGAGTTACACTCCGCCTAAGTACACCTTTCGCACAAGCTGTCTTGAGGCATTATAAGAGAAACCATTGGCCCTACCTGCCAGCGAATCAGCACTGACGTCGTCGTGTGTGGTGTGACAGAGAGAATGGCGGGGGACTCGTCGGGCGCTGAGGAGATAACGATTCAAACACAGATGGATTAATTTAACGGGCCACATCTCGCATGCAGTCACATTCATGAACACAGAAAGCAACATGCCTTTAGCTGGTTAGCACTGCAGGGCAGACCAGACAAGGCTTTTGACTCTCAGGGCGAATGCAGGTGGTGTGCACATGATGTCACCTGCCTGCTCTTTGCCAACTGTATATGGTAGCTAACTCCTCCTGTATTTGGAGGTCCCGTCCACAATCAAAGTTATGGTGAACTTAGTCATGTATGCAGTATACTGTATACGTCATACTGTATACGGTGCTTCGGTTTATGCACTAATAACAAAGGTTCTGCAAATGTCCAAAACAATCGCTCAATATTTGGTCATTTTTGAGTTAATGGTGACACTTTATGTCTTTTAAGGTCATCAATGAACTGCAAGTGAAAACTCACTCTGTCTCGCTGATACATTTTCAGCCTATGACAGACATTGACTAGAAGGCTAGAGAAAGGTAAACACAATCTTCTCAAACTCAGTCCCAATAGACTTTAGTGAGTTTTGGACACGTGCTCCATTGGACAGATTATGGGGCGTCGGCCATACTGCGGACGCTCTGTTGCTACGGCTGTAAATGTGCTTTGCGTAAAGAGCACGTGACATGACCATTACCGTCCTGTAGGGTGGTGATGGCCTCGCTCTCCTCGCTGTATTCACTGTCGCCTATGTCGTTGGTGGCCTTCACTCGGAACTGGTAGGAGGTGAACGGCTTGAGCCTACATACAAACACACAGCGACATTACTGCGATGGGAGGCTGAACATAGCACGTCTAACTCAATAATAATAATAATACTATGTAATAATAATAATACAAATATTAATATTATTAATAATAGTAATAATAAGCACCAAATGAGCATTCGGCATCTTTAACGATAGTTTCAAGACAAGAGAAAACAAATGATGGCCCTTTTCATTTACCTGCTACCTAAGTGCTATTGTGGTTAGGCTTTAACTATCTTCCTGTCTAGACTGCAAGCACAGACCATAAATGTTTCTTGGTAACAGAGTTGTTATGACTGACACCTCTGTGTTGGCACAGATGAACACAATCTTGATTGACATCTCCCTTGCTCTCCCGGGGGAATAGTATTTTTTTAGGCTTTTACAATTAAATATAATCTTGTGTGATGTCTTGAGGAAGGTAGCTAACCCATCTCAAATATATGTTTTATGGTGACCTGTATTAAAACAACAAAAACAACCAACTTGGGGCTTCACGGGTTAGTTCAACATCACAGGAATATCACAGTGAGTGATAATAGTGGTAATAAACGCCGAAGCTCCTTACCGGTCCACTACGTAGGAGCTGGCCTCGTGGTTGACAGAGGCAGAGTGGACCGTCCAGTTGTTGTCGGGAAGCTCTCGGAGCTGGACCGTGTAGTAACGTACCGGGGACAGGCCGTCGCTGCCCGGCTCCCATGACAACAAGACGCGGCGGGCCTGAACCTCCTCCTGTGGCACTGTGGGCCGGCTGGTTGGCTGGGGGCGAACTAGCCCCAGAAAGAGAGGGAGAGAGACAGAGAGGGAGAGAGAGAGACAGAGAGGGAGAGATAGAGAGAGAGAGAGAAAGAGAGAGATAGAGAGATAGAGAGAGAGATGGAGAGATAGAGAGAGAGAGCGTTAGAGAAAGATGGAGAGAGATAGAGAGAGCGATAGAGAGATAGAGACAGAGACAGAGAAAGAGAGATAGAGACAGAGAAAGAGAGATAGAGACAGAGAAAGAGAGAGAGAGATATAGAGAGATGAAGATATAGAGAGATGGAGAGATAGAGAGAGATAGAGAGTGATAGAGAGATAGAGAGATAGAAAGCGAGCGATAGAGATAGCGATAGAGAGAGAGATGGAGAGATGGCGAGACAGAGAGAGAGAGAGAGAAAGAGGGAGACAAAGAGAGAGAGACAGATAGAGACAGGGACAGACAGGGAGAGAGGGAGATGAATGACAAGTAACAATGGAGGCCAGTGTGGGGTGACGGGGGGATTAAACTGGGGGGAAATGAGAGGATTAAGATATAGCGTGTGTGTTTGTGTGTGTGTGGCTTGAAGACAAAGAGGGGAGGAGACACGGATGAAATGAGTAGTCACCTCCTTAATGCTATTGGAAGGTAGAGGTCTTGCATAATGTATTAGAATTGTCATGGTATTAACTTATTGCAGTGGCTTTGTGGGTCAGGTTCAGTTACACAAACATGCTTTTAAATCATGTTTATTAATACAATACAATATAAGTTTTAACTTAGTTTGTTTTCATTATATACAGTTAACTGCGGCATGTCTTTGCTGGCTCATTTACATTTAGTTGTCAACAGATTATTGGGTTGGCATCGGGGAAGAGAGACTACTTCCAAAGATGGATCTAACAGCAGGCAAGGTAAAACCGCTGTGCTGTTTGCATAAAGGAAACATGGCAGAATAAACTATTTACAAGATTCCTCCTGAGAGGCAGATGGATTCTGTGTAGCCGCTGTGTCATAGTGCTCCAGAGAAACATGTTTGTGTATTGGACTGTTATTTGGAAATGAAGACACGCTCGGTACCGTGGCAAGGAATCGCACATGTGCACCTGCCCGCAGCATCTGCGTGTAGCTATTACAGCTCTGCTTCAGATCTTGCTGTTATGTTACAAATTATGCCAAAATGGTATTATCGCAAATGGGTCCTAAAACATTTTTAGCACAAATACCGTTAGCAGTAATGACAGTTTTCTGTCATTAGTGCGACCTTTATTACTTTTGTATAATGAGCTGTGACATATGAATATTAATCTACTGATCAACATCATTATAATAGCTGCTTGGTCGTATATCAACCACAAGGTTTTGGTTCCAAGTCCCGAAACACAAGGCTGCTTGGGGTGAGTGTGCTTGGGCAAGATAACTACATCCCTGCTGTGTGTAAAACCTTGTCCTTACTGTAAGTCACGGGTTCTCACATGTTTTTAGCCAACAAGAAGATTCCAGTATTCCAAGCAATCTACCACTTCTTATAACAGCAGGACATAAACATACACAAACATCTAACCATAGGTTAAAATAGGTTAAAATAAAGATTACAATTTTAGATCTTTAAAACACAATGCAACCCACAACCCTATCCTGTAACCATCTGTTGTCGTAGAAAACATACCTTACACACCTGAACTAAAACAAGCAAGCATGGCCTACCTCTCTTCTCCGTGGTGACCACCAGAGCTTCGGCGGCCTCTCCCCATCCCTTCCGAGTCTGGGCCGTGATGCGGAACACGTAGACTGACTCTGGTTTGAGGCCGGTCACCGTGTACTGCCGGGCGCTGGGGTTTAGCACGTCCACCGTGGCCGTGTTGCTATTGGTGGAGTTCAGGCGGTATGTAATCTGATAGGCTGGAGGGTAGGTGAGGACGGAAACCGCCTGTGTCATTTGTGTTGTCATCTGTGTTTTTATTAAGATAAATGATTAGGTCCTATCTGGGTTGAAAATATGTATTTCAGCAATTTGAAGCACTTTGCGGCTCGTGGCTGAAGTGTAATATTAAAAGCGTGTTTTACTTTCCAAAGGAAGACAAATGTGCCACAAGAATCCATATGTCTTTGTGACATCTCCAGAACTCTGCTAGCAATGCGGCCCCTATCAGTTGAGCATTAGTATTTATAAGAAGCTGCAATTAATTACCAGGCAGAAATTGAACACAAGCTAATACAACTTTCCACCTTAAGTGTTGAAGCCCTCTAAAGTATTGATTAGGAAATAAATGTGCCTGTGGTCTATATGTTTCAGGAGAAACTAACTTCAAAACTACAGAAATCGTTGAGTAACAGTATCTTATTATTTACTAGTTATTTACTAGACGTATACAAATTAGCCTAGAGGAGCTTGTATACTGACCCAGAATGATGCCATTAGGTTGGGAGGGGGACTGCCAGATAAGACGCACTGAAGTGGTCCGTACCTCAGGAAACAGGATGCCCACAGGCGGTCCCGGCACTGAGACACACAGACATTCATTTATCAGTGCATATGTCCAAAGTGGTTCTGGTATGTTTGTGAATCAATCTCGTATCTTTTAATGCGCTAATGTTTATTTCTCTACCATCATCCAGTGTGCGTTCAAGGATGTGTGGCGAGCTGGACCGTCCATCTCCAATGCGTGTGAAGGCCAAGACCTGGATCTCGTACAGCACGTACTTCCCCAGACTGGTCAGCTGAACGCTGTGGGTGGCGTTCCCCTCCACCGTCCAGAAATGGACGGGATTGTCTGAGTCTTTTTCTTTGTAAACCACCTGGTCGCCGTAGCGATGCCAAATGGGACAGTCAAAATGCGGGAACTTGCGGACTTGTATCATAAACCGCCATAAAAACAGGAGCCGCACTAAAGTCAAGAACCCTATAGAGCAGACTGATACACGTACCTTGTAGCCCAGAATTAGTCCGTTTCTGTCTGGCTCAGGGACTTCAAACCAGCGCACCAGGATACTGCTGGAAGTGGTGGCGAAGGCCGACACGTTGCTGGGTCCACAGGAAGGAACTACACGAGAACACGAGGAGTAAAACGAGGAGACACGTCTAGTTGCTTGTGTGTACATGCTACTTTGGTTTCCATGTGCGGGTGTAGGTGTGAAAATACTGTGAGGTGAGTGTGTGTGTGCATGTGCGTGACGTTCCAGAGGTCCTGGTGAACCATGCAGAACTGCTACATAAGGCAGGCGTTGCCACAGCCAGAACTTCCAGACTGTAAACTAGCCCCCTTTCCCCTTTCCTTGGCAGTCGTTCTTGGACATAATGCTGAAGAATTTGCTGGTGTGTGTGGAATCGGAATTCCACTTTCTAGACCATACGTTCACAATTTCCTCTGACCCTACTCCCTGATGCCCCCAAAAATCCCTCCCTCCCAAACGCCTGGCAAGCAAAGTGAGACAACGGGGAGTAGAGCGAATGTCAGTCGGAAAGAGAGATACAGAGAGGTAAAGCATGGCATAGATGGAAGGCACACATTTATTTTCAGTTCCTTCACTGAACAATCTACCCTACATACGATGGGATAAAAACATTACAGTGACTACACTGTGCGTTACAATAGACAGTACTTGCAAAAATCCTTATTCCATACATCATGATATTGTTAACAAATGCTAGATTATCTTGGAACTGTCTTATATTTAAATATATTGCTGTAAATCCTCAAATTCCTGGCAATGACCTGACATTTGTTATTGCACGGGGAGGACACTCTGAAGCTACAGAAAATAACGTTTGGGTTGCTCCCTTAATGTGGGCTGGTGTGGTTCTCTCCACTAACACATATCTTGCCTAATAGCTGCCCTATTAGACAGATGGGTGAAATCGTACCAGACTCCCTGGTTCTTCCCCTGACCGGCTGGCTCCAGGGTCCAGTGCCGATGCCGTTGAAAGCATGGACCCTGACCTCGTACTCAGTCCACTCTTCCAGGTCCTCGATGGTGAACTCTCTCTCTAGGCGGTCGCCGATGACATGGACCAGAGGCTGACCCTGCGACCCCGAGCGTGAGTACTGCACCCTGTAGCCAACATGCTCCGCGTTCCCGTTGTACTCCCACTCTGGCAGGGGCTGAGGAGGGGAGGGGTGGGGGTGGGTTAAGGGGAAGATTGGACAGTTAAGGCCAACGCCCACTGGTGGTGGCGTTTGGCGGTGCGTCATGGAATGCACTTTCAGTAACGTGTAAAACGGAAAGAGATATTGACAAAGGAGCTGAATTAAAGCAATTTTATGAATGTGTGACACTCAGTAAATAGAAACGTTCTCTAAACTTTTACCTGAACATTTACATTTAAGTTACATTTTTACAAAAAGATATGCCCGCTTTCACTCAAGTGTTCAAGTACAAGGACAGGGTCACATAGACTCTGGGTTTAAGTGAACATATTTATAAGTACCAGGGACAAAGCAATCTCTACTTACCACCCATCGGAGCCAGAGGCTGGTCTCGCTGGCCGTGCGCAGGGTGACGTTTGCGGGGGCCATGTCAGGGGGCGCTTGCAGGGTCTGGATCTTCCTAGATGCCTGGCTGGGAAGACTGGTGCCAACAATGTTCACTTGGCGCATGCGGAACCTGGAGGGTGGAGTTGTTACAAGGACTATGACATTTGCAAAAGTACTTACTAAGGTATAGTCAGCTACTGCAAGCTAATTGTAAGCTAGTACTCTTTTTGTCAATTTCACCAAATATCTCCTCGTATTTTGCTAGCTCACCGTACTCTGTGCGTGTTGAAAAAAGAATCCGATACTTCTACACAGCCCTGGCTCCGTAAATAGAAACATAAACAAAGTGGCGAACACCGCTCACATCAACAAAGCCTGTAGTACGATGCTTTGCTTTACAATGCATTATCTATGTGTGAGCGCAGAGCAATACTGTTTTGGTTTGAGCTTGACGTTAGCAAAATTGACTGATCACGCCTTTAAATGAACTGGGCCCATTATTCATCTGATTAGCTGCAGCTGTGTTTACCCTGCTGTGACACATCTTTGAAAATGTCCTGTTAGATTGAAATGATGATTGCTGTTGGTTATAAATATGCAATATCAGTATATAATTGCCTATTGGGGGAAGGGGGGGGGGGGGGTGATAAAGCAAGGAACAATATTTTACATTCAAAATGACATGAAACCTTACATAAATGAAACCATTAAGAGCTATATAAAGTAATCTTGTGCTCACACTATTGAAATAATAGAGCAATTATCTTGTAATCACACTAATTGATAAAAATGTGTTTTATCTCAATTAAATGAAAACTGAGTGCGATAGTAATAAGCTCCCTGTAATATGCAGTTCATTGATGAATTGATGATACAGGAACATGCTCTTTATCTTTTCTGATATAGTTTTTTTTGTGTGTGTATTTTAGAATAGCATGTTCTGCTATACAAAGGACATACAGTAATGAATAGTTAACCAGGTCATTATTTTGTATTTGTGTGTACATGCGTGTATACTGTAGGTGTAAATACCTGTAGAAAGTGTATGGGTTGAGGCCTGGTACCTCTAGGGAACGGGCCTCTGGTTCATTTGCCAGCTGGTGGACCATCACCCAGTCCTCATTTTCTCCTGTCATACCCACCTGAGACAGGACAGAACACAGTCGGACATTAAGGGATGGGAGGAGGCCTTGGAAGGTTGTAGAGTACCAACCACTGGTACACAGTAGACACTGTACTGGCTCGTCCATTCAAAAGGTATCTGCACCCCAGCGCTGAGCCTGACTCCACCCACTACAACTTTGAAAAATGTGTCAAAGAGCTGAGTGAGGGGCGGTGAATGGCTGAGAGGGGGACCTCTATTAACATTTGAATTTGATGACACATGAGCGTACTAAGTGTACCGATTTTTAACAGACTTGTATTTGTGTTTTTAGCACATAAAATAATAAAACCAGCATTGATGTGTCTCATCACAGATCATTCATATTACTTAATTTACAGCTCAGAATTTTTTTTTAGGGTGCAGTTACACTTTGAAGTTTGAGGTGCATTAGCAAGTTCTAATATACAGAATAGTATATTGAAAAGAACATTTAACCAGTGTGGGGTTAATTAGCGTTTTATTTGAGTTGATAAGGCATCAATATACTAGGAATCACGAAACTAGGCCAAACTCCACTGTATTGTTTTTAAAATGCAGAGAAAAATTTGAAAAATAGGCATAATCACAATTGCCTCAGAACAACTCAGAATTCACCTAGCACGCTACAGACTTGCTATTATAACAGCAGTAATACTGTACATCTATAATGTACTGTGGCTCTGATTCTGGCCAGACAAGCACATTCCCCACTGTCTCACCTGGGCCTCCACCTGCCAACGAGAGATGGAGGTCTTGCCATCGTAGCCAGGTTTGAACTGCAGGGTAACAGAGCGAGGCCCGATGTTGGAGATAGCCAGGTTGGTAGGAGACCCAGGGAGCTCTGTGTGTGTGGGAGAGAGTGAGGGAGAGAGAGAGGAAGGGGGGATAGAGAGCGACAGAGGGTGGGAGAGAAAAATAGGATGAATGATGATCTCCGGATGAGGAGGATCCTGATGGAGAATCCATTACACAACTCTCTGCAGAGATATAACAGTTGCTTCACTGTCTTATTCTTCTGTATAGTGTGAGGAGCACTGGGAAATCCATATACCACAGCACTCTCTTGTGGTCACACAAATAATGCATGATAAAACCTGATTTCCCTCTACCCCGTGTTTGCAGCTTCAGCTACAGCGGTAGAACCAGGTCATATTTGCAGAAGATGGTTACACACAGTACCCTGGTACACACTGTGAGCTGAATGCCAATTACATTGTCGTCATCTCATGATGCAATTCAACCTGATATGCCTTTGTTTATACTAGAGCTGAGTAAACAGAAAGCATGGATTATTGCCTGGAAATCCTCTCGGGGAAAACGGCTCTGAAAATGACACTTAAAATATGAGGGTGATGTTTGTGGGCGTGTGTATGTGTGCTATTACACAAGTGCACCAAAAAATAAATAAATAAAATAAATAAATAGATAAATAAATAAAAAAATAAAAAAAATGTCATATTATTTTTCCTATCAGTAATCTTGCAGACAGTTAATTTACCTTAACATAACCCAGTTGCAATGCACTTTGCCAAATGTACGTTTTCCACCAAAACATGATGTTGCATGGACAATAGCTTACAGCATTGCAGTTTATCATTAACATGGGCATTGCTTTGCTTATATTACATGCATACCTTAAAATGTATTCAATTTCCAATAAAATGCATGTCTTTCACATCTCTCAGTGAGTGATGCTCCAGTCTGCAGGAATTTAGTTAGCTCTATGGGGAACAGATAACAGTCAGGCACATATGCAGTATCTTTACAACATGAATAATCTCCATCCAGGCGACTTTAACTGCTGCTCCATATAGCCTGGCTCTCAATAAAACCATATTTTCATTTGACAGCTTTTGCAGACCTATATGTCTAAGTGTAATGACCATGCAAAGACAATAGTCTTTCTGCTACACAGTTTAGTGAGATTTTAATATGAAATTGTAAAACGAATTGAAATTTGACATAAAAAGGTCTCATGAGGACTGTGAAGTTTTAGCCTCGAGCCTGAAATGTGCATTCCCATTCAGGCATTTTGCAAAGTGTCTACGTACTGGCTGATTGAGTCCGTGTGTGTGTGGTTTATGGTCTTGTCCCCAGCTCGGGTTGACTGGGGTCTGGTTTCACCGTGTCTGGTGCCAAACAACACATGGTGCGTTCGCTTAGCTCAACGTGAAACAATAAATCTGCAGGTTTAGAGAGCCATGCTGCAAGGCTGCAAGGAAAGCTTTAATAATAACTGCCATCTATTCAATGCAAAACAATAAGTCAGAACAAAATACTCTGAACAGCCACGTTAAATACAAGGGAATAACATTTTGCAAATGTATTCCCAATTATGTTTTAGGTTTTCTCTATATACCATAACGTTATTAAAATAAAATACCATGGGACCGTACATTTGTTACTAAATGAGTTCTGAATACTATGCACCAGTGTATCCTATAGGGTCAGTTAATGTTTTTCTGCGACCATTTTTGGATATAATACTTAATCTCCTCCCGGTAATGGCACAATACCATGGTTACTCTGTATCTATCAACACTGTAAAAACAGGATTTCGCTGTTAAAAACAGGATACCACAACAACACTGCTCTAACTGACCTGGCGGCACGCCGGAGGAGATGGTGGAGGAAGACAGCTGGCCCTGGCCTTTGGAGGTCATGCCTGCCACCTCGATGGTGTAGGTGGTGAGAGCAGTAAGTCCCGTGACGCGGTACTCCAAAGTAACGTTGGGCAGGTAGTGGGTCACCCGGGTGTTGGTGCGGTTGTACTCTTCCCAGGAGATGCGGTAGCCTACGGTGAAAGGAGGTCAAGGTCAGAGGTCAGACGGAAACAAGAAAACAGAGTTTTCTACAAGAAAACAATGAGCTAGACATCCCTAATATGTGTGGCACGCAAGCTTTGAGGCCTATAAAAATACTGAGCTAACTCCATAAAAGTCAAATTAGGATAATTAAGTCAAGCACTGATTATACCCTCACACCAATGCACACAAACCTTGCGCCCTGTTAGAATTAATGGAAATTTCTTCAGCAGCTGAATTGTAATCTATTATGTCACTACATTAGACTTTAGGTAACATATTTACCCATTCAATCAGCTAGCTACTCACATAAAGTATAGAAACTATATTTATGATCACAGCCATTTTAATTACATTTTCATATTGACTGTGGCCTCATATTAGTATAATTATAACCTTATGGTGCAGAATGATATACTAACACAAGGAAGGGAATAAAATACCTGTGAGGACTCCATTCTTCTCACTAGGTTCCCTCCAGCTGACTTTAAGTGAGGTGTCCAAGATCTCAGTGAAACTTAGATGGCCTACAGCACCAGGGGCTGAGAAGCAAGAGAAACAGAACAGACTAAAAATACCTGGTTCCCAAACGCTGCACACACAAACAACACTCTGCATAAGCGGCTTAGTTCATCGATATTTAGTTGACAGGGCTTAATAACCCTCCAAACTACAACAACAACACGGTGTGGGCAGAGAAATATTCAGATCCTCTTACAGACAGGTTGATGGCAATTAGAGACCTGTAAAATTAACACATAATCTAAGAGAACATGCCCCAATTAAGAGGAAGGCGAGCTGAAGCCATTAGCACTTCTGGACAACTAGTTTCACTTGAATAATAGATTGTGACCCTGCGAGTTTGGGCTTGTTACTGTGGAACGTTTGTGTCCTCTCACCATGGGAGAATATACTTTATGAAAGTGTAAAACCTATTTATTGCAACAATCATTGACAATACACATTAACCGATCGAGAGAGAGAGAGAGAGAGAGAGAGAGAGAGAGAGAGAGAGAGAGAGGAATTGAGAGTAAAGCCCTGGACACACTTGTCGCTTTGTAGATGAAAATTTGTTGCTTGTTTACATTGCAGGCTTTGGTTGCCTAGGTATCCCTCTTCTATAATTCCCACTCGATATGTTTCAGTCAATATGTCAGTCAATGCTTTTCTTAGCTTCCACTGTAGTCGCCTCAATCGCATCACCTGAAGTTGAGTTAAATTTAACTTGGTAACCATGCACTTTGCATCGCTACATCGCTGCTAGTCGCTTGCTGTGTGTCTGGGGCTTAGTGCAGAGAAAGAGAGAGAGAAAGAAAGAAAGAAAGAGAGAGAGACAGAACCATGAGAGGAGCTACAGCGTGGAGGACAACACAGGCATGGTGCTCACTGTCTTCGTGGGTCCTCAGGACCCTGGGTGGGCTGCGGGGACCGTCCCCGGGCGTGGTGAAGCACAACACGGACGTGTAGTACTCGGTGAACTTCTTCAGTCCCGCCACGTAGCCTACGTGTACGCTGTCCTGGAAGTTGGGTCGCGCCGTTACCACGGAAACCTCCTCCTCCTGCCCTGGCTCCCATGCCAGCAACTACGGAGCAAAACAACACACACACACACACACACAAACAATAAACCCATCACAAAGCGCCAAATAGCGCGGTTAATGTCTCCAGTTATTGTCGAGCATGCAAACGATGATATAAACAAACAGGAGTCTACTTCTCGCAGTGCTAAGACGCTCTTGGGAGTCGCTTGGCATGACAGTGCTCATAAATACACTGGCACAGTGCTGAGGTATTGTCTGGGAAGCAAGGGGTGATGATTTCACACTGGCAGCATCTCACAGTGCACCGTGATTAAAGTACATACTGCACCTAAGCTAACATAGTCTCATGAGACCACCCTTTTTATTTTGCAGCCAAGAGTCAGTCTGGAACTCCTTAAATTCAAAAATGTTTGTCACAAAGGCAATGCTGATACATTTCAACCAAAACATCCTTCAGTCCATTGGACTGCCCACCCATATTGCACCCAATCACTAGGCAGAGCATTAGCAGGAGCCCACATGTACGACGTACGCTGATGTAGTCTTGGGAAATGCTGATTTTCCTGCTTGATTTCTACAGGGGCAACACACTGTTGAGGGGCTCCAGACTGAAACTCACTGTGAAATCAAATTGATCTCGAGAGGCTAAACCTAACCGTGACATGAATCTATCTGCACTGAGGATTGTTTTAATCAAAACTATGTTATTAAATACTTTGTTTATACATTCTGATTTCTCAATAAAATGCATACATTTACAGTTTCTGGACTAACAGCATATATACATGCCTATATGTTGTGTTGTTTTAGTACTTAAGTCTTTCTTTATGGGAAATTGGACCCAGCTGAAAGATGATTGGTTAATAAGGCCAGTGAGCAGACCGGTTTCAGCTTCTCACGTGGACTGGAGCCCCCTGGGAATGTTCTGTGACGATACATGACTAGGTGTGTGAGTGTGTGCGTGTGTGTGTGTGTGTGTGTGTGTGTGTGTGTGTGTTCAATTTCATGTGTATTGAAGCCAGTTTACCTTCCCCCTCTTTGTCACACCTTTTTCTCTAACCCCCCCTATTCTCAGGCTCACACTCTCCTTTGGCTGTATATTTCCTATGTCTCTTTGTATCGCTCTATCGCCTTCAATCTCTCTCTCTCTCTCTCTCTCTCTCTCTCTCTCTCTCTCTCTCTCTCTCTCTCTCTCTCTCATAGTCTTCCTCCGGGGAAAGATTGTGTATTTAAAATTCAAAGTGAATTTACACAGCGACTGCTACTGCCAGAGCACGCCGAGAGCCGTTCACGCAGGCAAACGGGAACATGGAAGACAATGACATCATTCATTCTAAACATAGTCAAAAGGAAAGGAGAAAATACAACTACAGTGCGACGGCGCTATTACGATCCCCCCCCCCCCCCTCCCCCAGTAGACGACATTCATTTCCACCCAAGTGCACACAGGAGACCGGGAGAACGATGACATTCAAATGCCCACGACAAAATAATGAAGGCATTCATCACAGGGCACGCAAACACTCCCCCCTCCATACGAACGCACGATGTAAAAAAAATTAAGTGAATGACCCCACAGACAGACAAATGCACAAACGACGGCCCATCACTCTGCCAAACGCTTTAGCCCCAGGCTCGTCTTTTCCTCTTTTTGCCCATGCGGGATGCTGGCACCACAGGTTATTATTTTCAGTCACAACGCGACTGTTCATGTGACACGTAGGCACACCTTGTAGCCCTGGTTGATGCCATTGATGAACTGGGGGTTCGGGGCCATCCAGGTGAAACGGATGGTAGTGGAGTTCACCGCCTCTGCCTGCACATTCCCAGGGGCAATGGTGGGTACTGAGAGAGAGAGACAGAGAGCAACAGAGAGAAATAAATGTGAGAAGGGAGGGAATATGTCAGGACACCTTTCAATTGGCCGCTGGAAGTCTGCCTGTGTCTATTTTGATGTGGGTATTGATCGCTGCTGTTTCGCAGGATCAGGGCCGAAAAGCGGTGACAAATTGCTCTGTGGTGCGTTTACTTTATCTCCGAGCGGCTCGCGGACTGGACGGACATGTCATGTCTTTGTGTGGTCCGCTCGGCGTAGGGATGTGGCCCAGGGCACACAGTCAGCGTTCGATATTTTGTTAAGTACTTTTTGCAGACACAAAGACACACAGGCTTGTTTGCCAACTAGGACAAATTGTTTGCCTTCTGCGTCGCTTCGTCTTACCTTACAGGAATTGAATTTGAAACAGAAAAAATGAATATCCAGCACACAGGCTACAAATGACTAGCGAGTACAACATACATTCTCTTGTGAAAATATGCACATCCCAAGGAATCAATAGAGCATCAAGCGATAGCAACAGTACTGGAGAGGTGTACAAACGCCGTAGATACTTGCCTCCTTGCAGAGTCCACTCTGTGACCTTGTGGCTGAAGGTACCCAAACCTGCACCGTTGTAGGCAGCCACCTCGATCTCGTAGTTCGTCCAGATGATGAGATCCTCCAGCAGCAGGTTGGTCACGTCTGGGTTGGAGATGTTCTTGGTCTGGTAATCCACAGGAAGGCCCGTGAGACGATACCTGATATGCAGATTCACACGGAGGTTCAGCTTTTCTTGTGGGGTTTAAGGTGATTTTGTTTGAACTGCATTCAATTGTGAGGCTTACATTCAGAAAGGATTCAACCTGAACACATATTTGCCCTCTGGATCATTGGTTCTCAAACATTTCAGCTTGCGACCCCCAAAATTACAGTGCCAGAGACCTGCGACCCCCAGTATCTCCAGAAGTAGAAACATAACAGCCATGATAATATTTGATAGTATTTTTAACATAGGCTAGTAGTAGAAATCATAATGTATTGTAAAAACTGTACTACTAACAATTATGGCTAAAATATGCTAATTCTCATAGTTTAACATTTTTATTTTATTTCTGAAAATCATCTTGTGACCTCTCCTCTGTGTCTCGCCACCCCCACTTTGAGAATCACTGCTGTGGAGGACTTGCATTTCCTATTCAAGCAGTTCATTAGTATTCTGCAATCAAAACCGGGTCTAGAACAGGAACCATTTAACCATAAACTTGCAGGATCCTGGTATAACAGCAAGGGGGAGACAAAGCACTGGCATTTAGCAAATACAGTAAAATAACAGTGAAGAAGACCTGTTTCACTTGCTGTAATTAACTAATTACATGTTTGCATTCACGCTGATTGCTGTATGTGTGTCGGAACTGCAAATTGTAGTATAACCCAGAACCTAGCTTTATACGTCAGTTAATGGCATTAGTGCATTTAAATGATTTGCACTTTTCATGTGTTTGATGTGAGCTTTCCGGTGTCTTTTCCTTAGTCCACTGAAAGTAAAACATAAGAGCCGTATTTAGGATAACCACACAAGGAGGAGAATGTTTGACAGCAAAGGCTTATGAAATTACACATTTACTCCATTTACATTGATGCAAATTGTATCTTGGGGGTGGTTGTTTTCACCTTGTCATAGGCAAATATGTGTGTGTGTGTGTGTGTGTGTGTTTGTATGCGAGAGAGAGAGAGAGAGAGAGAGAGAGAGAGAGAGGTCTAGGTGTATTACCGGACACTGTAGCCTCTTAGGATGCCATTTTGGTGGCTCTCTGGTGGGGGCTGCCACTGGATCATGATGGACTGATTGGTCCGACCACTGGCAATGACATTCTGAGGTGGGGCGCTCGGGGGCTCTTCTGGGAGAGAGACCCTGCATGCCCACACACACACACACACACACACACGCACACACACACACACACACACACACACGACTGCAATATTAAAGGCAGGATCAGTCATTCTAGAGAACATTTTCTAAATTCAAGCTCAAATCAAAACAATATTCCTCCGCACCCTTGCTCCACACATCGACATGCACTGTTGTTGTGAGCGGTGTTCGCCCCGTTGTTTGTGTTCCTACTTACGGAGCCTGGGCTGTGTAGAGGTATCAGATTATATTTTCAACACGCACAGAGAATGGTAAGATAGCAAGATGCAAGGAGATATTTGGTAAATTTAACTAAATGTGTATTAGCTTACACTTAGCTTCCAATAGCAGCCTTTACAGTTGAAAAGTGACAGGAAGAAAGGAACAGTTATCTGAAATAGTAGTCTGTGTTAAATGCAGATATATTTAAGATCCAATAATTTCTATAAGAACCCCAGAATCACACAAGCCATCACGCACTACACACACTACGCCACATGTCGCTAGGGGGAACTGAAGATGAATAGCATGTAAGGTCTGTAGAGGGAGGAGTAATAAGGTGGCACCAGTCACTTGGTACTTAGGTGTGGAAGGGGCCATGCACTCTAACAGTGTCAAACCAAAACAACCATGTCTTTATACTGGTTGGTTTCAACTACAGTACCAGGGAAATCTCAGACACAAATGAAGTGCCTTCAAAGAATGTTTGTAATGAACCACGTGTTTCTTTCCAGCAGAGAACTGAAGTAGAGCAAGATATATGCCACCATTTGTGCGTTTTGTGAGTGCTGAGAACGTTGCTATTTATCTCACAGCACCTTTTATTCTCTTTCCTTCTGCCTCTATCGTTGCTTGCCAGTTGTGGTCCTCTGAGAGAATTCAGTTTATTTTTAATTATATTTCCCTTCACTATAGCACTATATTATCCGTGCCCACCCTGACGGCCTAAGCTAATACCCCACAGAAGAACCAGCCAAAGGATACCGAATCAATTCAGGCGCATAAACTCTATCCTTTCCCTTACAAAAAGCTCAGTGTCCCTGCGGAGAGAGCGTGCGTGAGTGACGGGCATGTGATCAATGACTGCGATTTAGGATCAAACGGTGTCGCAGAGCGTTCAGGCGCCAGCCCCGTGCGCATGCGGGCAGGAGCCCCCTGTGGCTGATGGAGCTGGCGGGCCGAGCTAGCGTGACGGAGAAGATGAGGAATTGGGTCGGGGCGAGGTAGTGTATAACGCATGTGAGGCCACCGAGAGGCCAAGCGTAATCCCTCGCTCCTGGGCCACCTAAACTCCACATCAAGCCTTCAGAATGATGGGTGCCTGCACGTCCGCTTGTGTACTGCATGCGCCTGTGTGCATCCTTCTTTTTCTTCTTCTAAGCTTACACATATACACGGTATATCCCCCTTTTAAAATAAAATGAAACGAGATGAACCCCTCGTGGGCGAAGAGATCAGTCTCACGGCTTGTCTAACACCGACCACAAGATCACACTCGTACCATAATGTTATGGTCCATATATCGCTATTTCTTCAGAGTAGAAATCCGCTACTGGCTTTTACAAGATAAAAGATGCACCAGTAAAGGGTGCACTCTCCAATCTGTGTCTTGTAGTTGTTACCAGCATACCCCCTTCGACAAAAAACAGAGCATACATACCGGCATTCTAAGTGAATTGCAATCATCGCTACCCATTACCCTACAGAGTTCCTAGGCTGTAACGCTGTACATGGTTGCATCATATTAAGTTATTTAGAAGCCATATCCTGAGGCAAATCTTCATCCATCAACTTGTTTAAACCCGTTTTCTATCTGCCCCCCAACAGACAAGGCACTCATGTCTAAGCAGGCAGCTACTGTATATCATATTAAAACAGCCTTAACCTTTGGTAATAGGACAAATAAATCTTATTAGTAAGACTAAATAATATTAAAATTCTACAAGAATGAGTGTTGTTTGCAGTGTGAAGTGGTTGAGACTGAGCTGCATGGCGTTCATAGCTGTAGCTCACCGGTCTGTCTCTTTGCTGAACTGGCCCCTGCCCACATCGTTGACAGCACACAGGCGGAACTGGTAGGAACGTGCGGGGATCAGACCGCTGACTGTTATTGCTGAGGACTGGGGCTCAATGTTCGCTAGCAGGATAGCCCAGGGAGCATCTGAAACACAGTCAGGAAGTGTATAGGTTAGCAGCACGCAATGCTACATCATGTCCTGTATTCACTGTTCCCTTCGGGGGTTTTGAGGATACCGAAATAGCACAATTTTATCAGTAAAAGCCTGAAAAGAAAGCTATTTTCAGAAAGTAGACCATGACATTTCAAAATAAAACGTAGTAAATTGACGTCATGACAGCAAGCTGGGGGGTGAATAAAACGGCATCCCGGATTTTGCTGCCATTTTGGATGCTGACATTTCTGTAGAACATATTTCTGAAAACCGTCTGGACAAACTGATGAAGTCAGTAGAACTTGCGTTTCAAAGCAGACGTATGGGCATTCCTAATTATTCTCATTGATCAAGTTTATTACATTTTGTTTATCAGCTTTGAACTTCAGAAGCATGCTGAGGCGAATGACACTTGAGATCACTTTCTCCTGAAAAGAAAATCTTTCTCAACAAGCAACACTTGAATTACGCTCTTCACTTGCACGGATATAGCTCTCAAAAGACCCTGTGCTAACTCTCTGCCAAGCTAGTTATAAATAATAGTTAATAATTCAATGGTAAGACGCGTATAAGAAAGGCGTCAAGAGCAGCTACACCGTGGTAGCTACAATACTGTACAATAGGGAAAATGGGTGGTGTGATTTTTGTGCAGCCTCACAGGGAAACTTACTATTCTCAGAAACCTCCAGGATGTAACGCATCAGGGGACTGTTGCCGTCGAAAGGTTTGGCCCAAGTCAGGTTGATGGCTCTCTTTTCTGACGTGCTCAGCACCGCCATGGGGTTCTCTGGGGCATGGGGCAGCTGCCTGCGGTGGATGGACAAGTAGCGATGTTACACACACAAAACAGGCCTGTGATGGAAAGCAATGTTCCTCAGGGCATGTGTTAGGATTTTGTGTGTTTTCTTTCTTTCTTCTTCTTCTCAGTCTGTGTAAGCTGGAGGAATTTAAAGTAAAGTTGAGTGGTTTACGCAGTGTTAGCTGACAGAGTTTAAGAATTTAGAGTGTTTTTATATATTTGTTCTTTTTTGGACAGATGTTTGAAAGACAGCAAAACCTAGACACTAGGATGTCTGTCAAGATGTAAAGATTGGCACAGAGAAAGAGACAGATATCACCCAAGCGGTGAAATGGATTGAAAAGGCTGGGGAGACAGATACAGAGGAACATGACTGACAGACAGACAAGCCCATATCACACATGCGATGTGAGCACACAAAGCCAGCATCGGAGATCATTAGGTGATTCTTCCATAAATCGAGATAAGCAGAGAGACAGACGGACAGATCGATAGATGAACTGTTTAGCAGTGAACATATAGACAGTAACTCAGTCAAAAGGCAGCTAGCCAACCAGACAGAAATAAATGCAGACATGAGGCAGACAGCAAAGGCAATCAGTCACCTCCGCCGCTCGGTCTGACAAATAGGAAAGTCACAAGTCTCATTTCTATTTCATGTGGCCCAACTAGTTCTGCCTGGGCTTGTTCAGACAGAGGCCGGGGGATGTAGAGGGTCTCACGCCACACAAGGCAGCAGGGAGGAGTGGGTGAGTGTGTAGTTATACACTGAGCGCGTGTGTGTGTGTGTGAGAGAGAGCGAGAGAGAGAGCGAGAGAGAGAGAGAGAGAGAGAGTGTGTCAGCTGAGCCTCAGTCCGTGTCAGCATACAAGATGAGGACCGGTGACATGTATGAGCGTGCGTGCGTGCGTCACAGGTGTCATTAGGAAAGGGCACATGCAGGTGAGGAGGAGGAGGGTTTGCGTGATGAAGGCACCCCCTCCTGCCAAGCCTTTGCACACATCAGAGAACGTGCCAGGAGAAGGAGAACCCTCCAAAACAGAGACAGACATCCCACCTGACCCGGAGATGTGCGCTGCGGGACTCATTGCCCCCGACGGACGTCACCCGACATGTGTACGTGCCGATGTCTCCCGACCACGTCTGGGAGATGTGCAGCGTGCCGTCTGCCTCCAAGCGTATCCGGGGTATGGAGTGGGCGATGACCACCACGCCCTCCTTCTCCCAGACATGCCTGTAGTGCAACCGGGGAAGGAGGGAAGGGGGGGGGGTTACACAGCTGGCAGTGCTTGGGACTTTGTCTTGAAGGAGGTAGTGTCTTTGCAATATTTAAGACTCTTAATTTAACTTGAGGATTATGTGTTTTGGTTCCGTTTAATACATTGTCAGCAATAAATTAACATTGTCAGCAATTCATTAGCATTATTATGTCCCCTGCCGTCTGTGAAGAAAAATATAGTAATACTGTTCTGAATAATAAATGATAGTATAGTAAAAAAAACAAACAGATTTGTTATAACTAATTTAACTCCATTAGATAGTATTGGATTCAACGTCTTTGCACATAACAACTTACGTAATACAACAAATAAGCAATGTGAGGTATTAGAGCAGACACTATATAATACAATACTACTACTACTACTAATAATAATAATAATGAAAAGAATACACTTTATTTAATTAGCACTTTCTAAAAACATATATAGTTACAAATGTCTGTACATTACCAAAACAATACCACATACACACAATTAAACAATTGAAACAGTATCAGATAAAATAACAAGTAAACTGCGCAATTACCAAAATAAATAATTAAACAAGATAAAAAGTAAAAGGCCAGTAAAAGATTAGACATCTAACAAACGTTTTGCCTGTAAACGGGTTTTACAAGGTTGCATTCAACAGAATCAGAGCATCGTAATTACTGACCATATTTAAATCTAACATTTGAAACCACAGACCTCTACAATTCCTAGCATAGTTTGTCTCACCCACAAGAGAAGGCATGGTGGGCTTTCCTTTAACTACATCCCTGGGTACAGTGTATCTCATCTCATTACTGCAGCATTTCATCTTTCCTGTCCTGTCTTACAGTATTCACACCAGCTCACATACAGTATCACAGCCACTGACAACTGCATATCAAACAGCATCAGGAATAGTGACGCTCAAACGCTTCTCCAGACAAAGTCCTCTCACTGATCACTGCTGCCATCAGCCAGTCAGCTGTGGCGCTTGTCAAACTTGTACTGGGAGGACAATGGGTATAGCTTGGACTGCAGATATACAGTATACTGTATGGGTATGCAGACTCACTTTTCTAATGGCAGAATAGCACAACCGCACCGATATAATGTTGAGAAATGCAGTTATTCAGTCGTACATGACTTCAAAACCATAACAAATAATTTTTTTAATGGGAAGGGCCATGGGTTGTAAACTAGCAAATCTTTCAGTGAAGCAGACGTGTCTTTCGTGTTGTGTGTGTGTGTGCGTGTGCATGTGTGTTTGTGCCCGTGCGTGCGTGTGCGTGTGTGTGCGCATGTGTGTACCTGACTGTTACGCTAGGATCATGCGTAACTCCGCAGGTAAATACCGCCTTTGTTCCCTTGATGACACTCTGGTCCTGAGGCGGGGTGGTAATACGGGTACGAGCTGGGGATGGGGGGGTTGGATAACAGTCAGAACAGTATACAGACAATCCTCTATTGCCGGGGAATATAGACAGAAAAATCAGGAGAAAAGCATTTCAAGAAACTCATTTCAGCTCAAATGACCTGATGCTCACGCTCTTTTCTTTTTTTCCTGAATTGCTTCTCATAGAAAAGACAGAAGAAAGAAAAACAAAAAGAATCATCTCTAGACGATAATTCAAAAACTTCTAACAAAAAGTGCCTTGACATTTGAAAGAAAGGAGAATTTTACTTTTTCCTATTCTTCATGTGTGACCTCGATCCTCTTGCGCCATGCAAAAAAAAAGAAATTGTGATAAAACCCCTTTTCCTCTATCTCTGTGCAGTGCTGGATCTCCCGCGTTGCCACGGCAGCCAGGCAGACGTAAGTCACGCCATCCAGGACGCTCCTGACATTTTCATCAGTGGTCCTGAACGCACAGGGGGTTTTGACCCCTACTGCGTTGGTATGCTTTTCTTTCTATTATCTTTTTTAAACCGAGCTTTTTCTGCAAATGACATACATTTGTGAATAATCGCCCATGTTGGTGAAGTTACTAAAAGGTTGTTGTTTGGGCTGGAACTTCTCTACTCTACTCTAAGGACATGCAAAATGTAATTCACGACTATGTTTCAAATGTGCAATGTGCTGGGGTGGAATTTTGAATACATATAGAGTATATATATATATATATATATATATAAATACAGATAATACATAATAATGGTATGTGTGTATGTGTGTGTTTGCTGCATAACACACTGGTGCAAATGAATGGGAGGGGGTGTGCCGTTACAACTGCATTGTGCAGTAAAAACATAATATTATGCACGTTTCAGCCAGTTATGTAGAATCATGAATGTATTATATGACAAGACGTCATGTCAGCAACAACGTTATTATTACACCGTTGTAACAGTTGGATGAATGATATGATTAGGAAAGAATGAATGAATGTAATGTTTTATTTTCAATTATTATTTGTAGTGCATTTCTACTTTGACTTTTCCTTCTAAAATGTATCTCCATGGCACTTTCTGTAACACATTTAACAAATGTGAGGCTTATATATACGGTATGTGAGTAGAAACACCTTTGTACCAAAAACAGACCGAACCGTGACGTCCAAACCGAGGTATGAACCGAACCGTGACTTCAGTGTACCGTTACACCCATAATATATATAAATATTATTTTTCCCACTCATTGAAGTACTTAGCAATTCAACCCTAGAGTGTTATTGGAGGATATTACAATCTAACATCTGATCACCTGGAACACGAAAGCTTTCGAAAGCAGAAGCGAATGTACACAATGTGCCCAAGCCTGCCTGCTCACCCCAGACCACGAGGTCGGCGGCCGCCTCATCGATGCCCCTGGAGTTGCTGGCCATGCAGGTATAGGTGCCAGCATCCGAGATGTGGGACGGGGATATGAGGAGGCTGCCCGACTCAAGGAGGGTAAACCTGGGCAGCTGCACCGAGCCACTGGCCAACACACGCTCGCCTAAAGGAATGGGGAATATGAAGCCATAGAAATAAGAGAGAGAGAGAGAGAGAGAGAGAGAGAGAGAGAGAGAGAGAGAGAGAGAGAGTAAAAGTGGGCTGCATAGCGGATGAAAATCCACCAAGAGAACAATACAGAGGAGAGCAAGAGTGTATTTTAAGTTTATTTTGTGTGGTAATGTCTGTGGTTATGTTTCTGTGAGAGTGAGAGAAAACATGAGAGTTTCTGTTTGATTGTGCTTGTTTTGCTTGTATTGTGTGTGTGTGAGTGTGTGTGCGTGTGTGTGCGGTGGAAACCTTTCTGCCAGGTGATAGCCGGTCTCGGAGCGCCAGAGGTCTCACAGTGCAGAATTACAGACATGCCATCAATCACTGTGCTGTCGGACGGACCGGCTGTGATATTAGGAGCAATGCCTGAGGGGTTGACAAACAAACAAATCAGCACGCACGCACGCACGCGCACGCACACACACACACACAGCAGAAGTAAGAGGGTGAAATGGGTTACAGGAATAATAAAAAAAACAAAAACATCCGCAGCTGAAGCCCTCTTCAAACCCTGGCTGTTAGCTAAAATGTGTCTCGCTAACGCTCTGTGCGTTGACACCGGCTTTCACCTCTACACCGCCGCTCTCTGGTAGCGTTCGCTCCAATACGAAGAGATACAGAGAGGGAGCGCGTGGGGGGGCGGAGTTAATGAAGAGGTAGAGGGAGAAAGAAAGAGAGAGAGCTATAGAGGTAGAGAGTATAAATATAGAAAAGCTAAACATGTTGAATGAATTCATTGCGAGGGAAAAAACCTTATCCATTTTATTTTTCAATGGTTTTTTAAAATTACGTTTACTTTGTTTACTGACTTCCCGCCTCTAGAGATTAATGAATATATAATGTATATTATTAAACATAATCCTCTCTAACTGCAAGTCCCACATTTAATCAACATTAATAAGTGAAAGGATGAACTATTCTATAATGTGAATCAATACGTTTCCCCTGGTGACAGAAATCCTTTCAAAAATGAAAAAATAAATACAAATACCCCTGCAGCTAGCAAGATTTTGTGGCTAGCTAACGACAAGATGCTGTAGCAACACTCTATCTTCTCACAGGATTGAGTGTTGATATCAGCAACAAGGTTCAGTGAGGATGGAGATGTGACGGCTATGGACGAGTTGAGAACAGGTGGATGATAAGATGCGATCTGGGAGGCGGAGAGAAAAGGCAGCGAGATCCGCTTCGGAATGATAGATAGGGAGCAAAGGGAGCAAGGTGAGAAGTCACAGAGGATTTCATGAATCCTGATAACGCAAGGCAGTGTGGAGTAAAGCCAACAAGATTTTAGACGGAAATTAGATGTCAAAAACTGACGCCGAGTGAGAGGAAAATGCCCCTTGATTTTCATGTCACCAATGTGTTCTGTTATTAGATTAAACCAGAATTCTGGCATAGTTGGGTCTGCTATTTTGTAAATAGTAAAATAATAGTAGTAGTAATAGTAAAAGTATATCAATATCAAGTATATTATTATTATTATTATTATTATTATTATTAATATTGTATGTATAAACTAAATATATTAGTATATACAACAGTAATAATAATAATAATAATAATAATAATAATAATAATAATAATAATATTAGTAATAGTAAAGTAAAGTAAAAAACTAAATATACATGCCAAGTGAAATATACGGTACCATATATTACAAATGAGACCTTCACACGTCCTGCTCTGTTAAATGGCTTTAATTGAGAAATGTCTAGCTTTTGGGTAGTAGAAGTCATTTGTTGTAAAACTGCTGTTGCAATAAATCATGGCAAACTAAGTCCCGCTAATGTTGCTATCCCCATCATTTTCTGCTGGATAAAGAGCAACAATGTCAGACACACCTCTATCATACTGTGCGTTCCGCTGATGTATGATGTTTGACTGTACTATTTTCACCTCAGCGGCTGTTACTGTGTGAGTGGTGGATGATTTAAGTTAAACTCCCCCACCTATGAATGTAGTTCTCCAATCAGCACTGCGTCGGTGGAGACTATAATAATGCTATAATAATAATCAGTTGAATGATTTTATCAACTCAAACAAGATTTACAATAAATACCAGTCGTGTTTTCGAACCAATCACAGTGCTGACACAGCTTTAGTAAAAATTGTTAATGACCTTAGATGTAACATGTACTGTATATGAAGAAACCATCGATATGAGTGCTACTTGATCTAAGTGCAGCTTTTGATACAGTAGATCACTCAATTATTTAAAACAGACTGCACAATCTGATTGGCCTCTCAGGAAACTGTTCTAAATTAAAAAGCCTTACTTGTGACAGCCAGGTAAGTGTTGGTCTGGACTTCTCCAGCCAGGTTCCTGGCGAAACACTGGAACATTCCGGTGTCGTCCGGCAGAAGACCATTCACCTGCAAGCTCCCACCCACCAGCACTCTGTACCTGGGGGTCCTGACAGGGCTGATAGGAACCGCATCCTTGTACCACACGATGTCTGGCTGTGGCACTCCTGCAACAGAAAAGGGCTTGATTTCTCTATTCTTTCTCCTAACACATTTACACAAATGGAGGAATTAGATGCAATTAAAACTCTTCACACCGTGATATTAAATGGAAATCACATTCTCAGTTGAATCCCTGTCATTAACACCATGTAGACAACGTGCACATACTGCAAGTATTGCCCTGTAAATCATAGTGTGTATTCACGTTTAGCCTCATTCTATAGCTAACAAGGGGCGCACATTTATATTAAAAGGATGTTGTTCCTCTGCTGCAATTAACTACTACTCCATTACAATGACTTAATCTTCTGTACGATTATGTTGGTGGATTACGCCTCACAATTACATTGCTTTATACATACGTTATTATGCTAGCACACACATAAGTACATACCTCTAGCCTGACAAGGAATGTCCACAACCTTCTCCATCTCGGCTGTGATATGTTTCTCGGGCTCTTTTACAAACTGTGGCGGCTCTGGGAATAGCGACAGACCAGAAGGCGGGAAGAATTATTGATTGCAAGGAACAGCTTAAACAATGATTAATAATGGCTGCAGAAAATGATACAGAACATAGTTGATTTTGAGAGTGCACATGTTCTGGTGATCTTCTCGTTTTATTTTTACTTCAATTTCTATTGATTCTGAAGTTGGAGCAATCAGGAAGCAAAAGTGATGAGTAGGAGTTTACTGGGTTTGGCCAATCTACTGAACTGTATTACTGATTGCCATTTTCAGCAGGTATACGCCTATCAGTAAGCAATTATGTTCTGAAGGGACCCTTCCCTAGGCGGAGGAGGGGAATGACTTAGCTAGCTGTGTCAAGTGAACCGAATCCAGCACAACCTGCACTTTGAAACACATAACCTTGAAAACATCAAAGCATTTCAGTGGGACGGAATGAAAAGCAACTGAGCCAATTCTATTAAACAGTGTCTTAAAGCCAGCCATTAGCTTTCTTCCCTTTTATGTAATAGACATCCTTCAACTTCATAAGTTCACGTGGGCCAATTTAAACTGTTATACCTATGATAACAATGTGAATATCACACTGCCTTTTTGATGCTTCAAATCTTTCCCTCGGATATGGATAAGTAACACGCGCTAATGACAAAAGACTTTTAATAGCACTTGTGACCTTTTTAACATGCTATTATGTCTGTGAGGTGATCAAAGCTATGCTAAATGGGTGCGCCGCATAAGCTAATATGCATTATTAATATATTGGAAGTCCACAGAGTTCAACATATTGAGAAATGAAAGCAATACAATTAGTAATACAACATATATCATTTAAAAGCACATTCCCTCAGAGGTTGCCTATCCCTGATCAATGTTTTGGGGATAGATCTAATAGTCTGAGATTCATACACCAACCGTTCATAGTTTTTTTGTCAGAATGTACATTATAATGCATTCATTCAAAAGTGCATGCATACAAATTTCGCCAACATTAAAACAAATGTAGAACATTATTTAGAAAATGAAAATCCTAAACATGCACAGCTCTCCAGCAGGGGCAGTTGGAATTTTAGACATGTTGTTCCGACTTGTTTGTATATTGCTAATAATATGAAAAACGTCTCTGAGCAGTGCTCAAGGGTGACTCCTAGTGGTGGTACCTAGGACGTGCAGGTATGCCCCTGCGCTGACGGACGGCACGCTGCTGCTACGAAGCACGGCCTCGCACTCGTAGTGGCCGGCGTCGGCCACAAGGGGGCTGAGGATGGTCAGTCTGCGTTTGTGGTCGCTGAGGCCGCTGGTAACCAGCACACCGTTCTTACGCCACGAGATGCTCAGCTTGATGAGAGGCCTAGGAGAATGAATGGACGAGCGATAATGAAACCAGTGAGACTGTTGCTCTGGCATGTCAAAATATTAGGTCTCTGCATTTCACACCAATGTATCACAGCTTCTTTTTATTTATTTATTTTATTTTTTAACTGGCATTGGGTTACACTGTATCTCTGAGGTCATTGCAGGTAATGTGTGTTTTGCAAGATTTGCTTGTCTCAACCAGTGGCAAGATGTAAGTACCGTAAATGAAAATAGAGGCAAAAAGATTTGGTTCAACAGAACGACTGCATTTACAAATTATAACTATGCTCTATGCTTTTAGCATAAATGGCCCAGTTGTTCATTTGTCAAGCATGTCAGCAGGTAAATACAGTACTGTCACTGTAGTTCTGTGAATATTTTATGTGATTATGCTAATATAAACAGATTTTGAGTGGAAATAGAAAAAAGAAAAAGGTTTAAAAGGGCACCGAAAGAACATTTAAACCCTGTGACAACAACACATTGTGCCCGTAGAAACACATTTAGTTGCCATAGCAGCACCTTCTGGCTAACTGTAGAAGGAACGGTACTGTAGCTCTTTAAACCCTTTGTATGGTCTAGCTAGCTTACTGCGAAATAAACATGTCAAGCCTCAGTGACCAGATCTACAGTGTGGCTGTGCCCTTGTAGGCTTATATACAGTCTCTGGTGGGCTGTGGTACCTGGCGTTCGCCACGCACTCCATGGTAACCTCAGAGGTGCCTGTGACGACGCTGGTGTTTCTGGGAGGGATGATGATGGTAGGGGCAATGGGGTCTGCAGGACCACCCACGTCTGGAAAAAAAATGGGAGACGCAGGTGAAACACACACACACACACACACACACACACGTGTGGTGGGCCATGTGTGAATAAGTCCAACTGACACTGAGGTCAAACAGGGAACAGAGTATACCTAAACAGAACACTAATGCTGGTGAAGTATGCTTACTACAGTAACATAGGAAACACATACCCCTGTATTGTAGAAGGGAACACTATGCAGACTTTCCACAGGACATGCGCTGTCTAACAGAGACCATGTAGAAGGTCTATGGCACCGTATAGCTCTTTCCCCTCTACCTGGCATTGCCATCGATTTGTATTTCCAGCCAGTGCATTCGGTGGGGTGCTCGTACATGTGACATATTGGACCTGACCGCTGCGTATGTCTGTGTTCTGACAGCTGGGCTGAGCGCAATGGGGGGAGAGAGCACTGTGACCGGGCTCCCTGTCATAACGCGTGTGCCGGACGGTCAGAAAAGTAATGGCCAGAAACCACAACAGAGAGTACTGTAAACGTGTGTGTTTGTGTTTATGTGTGCGTGTGTGTGTGCGTGTGCATGTGCGTGTGTGTGTGCGAATGCCTCAGACACACGCAGCTCACGGCTCAACAGCAATGCGCCTGCTGTTTGAGATGTGTCAC